>CM075851.1:101993461-102310183 GCA_037975125.1 Latrodectus hesperus
ATTACATAGAAATTAATAGCATTTGTCCATTATCTAAAATTCAAAATTTAATCAGTAAAATGAATTCATTTTCACTTTTTATTGCTAATTAACTTACAAAAGGATACTGCTAATTCCTACTAATTTTTTTATGTTACAATTAGAATAAGTGTGAAGAAGATTTTCTCTATTTGTATTATATATTTATAAAATAGATTACATATAATTGATCGATTTAAATGCTCTAAGTTTGCTTAATATATACATCAATTTAGGGCATGATTCATGTTACTTTTATTCATATTTAATCTAAGTGCTAATTAGAGAATTATTTTTATAAATATTGCCGATGATTCAATTGTTTTCATAAATGATTCTGAATAAAATTAGAGACTTAAGAAACTTTAGATGGCATCTGTCCGAAGACAATGTATCATAAGATACGCCAGATCAGCCATTTCTGTGATGATCGTAGTAGGCAAAATAGATTTTCGTCAAACAACGAATATCTCACAAGAACATGAAGGGATATGAGAAAGGCACGTGGGGACATGAAGTGAGACCATTTTGCACATAGTTTTTTTTATTATACACACTGGCTCTAATGGGGCAAGAAAGTAAAGAGGAGGGAGTGTTTGGAATTATAGAGATTAAGGAGAACACTCGGGGTCTGTCTCTGAAGAAGGCCGGTGTTTACGAAACAAGGGAGGTCTTGAAGTCGTAACCGTTACAATGTCTCAACTTGAGATCAGTGGCTTCAGTAGCGTGGAGACTTGCAGGATCGAAGCCCACCCACGACGGTTCACAAGAACTTGCTTTTAATTAAGCTATTTTCAGTCCATTAAAATCTAATTAAAAAATTTTTTTTTTAATTTAGGCATTTGGCTAACATAAGTTTATAAATATAGCTATAATCTAGAATGTAATTGAGCAGAGATATTTGTTGACAGAAGCACTTACGTTCTATTCCACCAATCACGGAAATTTGCATAATCTTAACGAGTCTGTAACGTAATTTTTGTATTGAGGAATACTTTTGAATTTTCCATATTTATGACTTTAAAATTTTATAATTCTCTAAAAGTAAAGTTTCCATTTTTGTGTAAAAAAATTTTTTTTTCACTGTTTAATGTTATAAAAGAAAAGTTTAATGTTAAATTTCTGCTTTATGTATGCACACATGTTGGGTGAGTGCTGTTTCATTTGTTCTTCCATTGTACTACATGAATATGGTCTACTTTTAATATCACTTTTTTACTGCTGATTATAAACAAATTAGCATTTTAAAATTTTTGGAAACCTACAAGGCAAAATATGTTACAAGTATTGTTTTAGAACTAATCTCATTCTCAATTTTGCAACAATACTTTGAATTGTTGCTATTCTGAAAATGATTGATAAAATATTAACATTCTTTTTGATACAGCTGTTTCTTTAAGGTGTAGCAAATTTTTTAATATCTTTAAGCTAGCAAATTTAAGTAAATTTTTTAATACTAAGAGCCATAATCATCCTATATTTGATAACTCAAACAAACGTAATTATAATTTTAAATGTAGTTGTATTATTAGCTTTAGTGGTCAACGGGTAAAGAATCAATATTTCTAAAAATTTATAGGGATTTTAATTGAAATTTTTTCGATTTGTTGAAATATATTTTTTATTAAGTTAACAAATTATTGCTAAAACACGCTTCACAATGAATTCTTCAAAATAGTAACTTATATTCAAGAAAAATAGAAGTTCTACAAATAAAAAAATATAGGTTTTACGAGAATGAAGTGTAACTTTCTTCAACGATTTTATCGCTTCATTTAACAACAATGATTTAGATTTTCAACTTACGAAGCATTTTTTCTGCCAAATTTAAAGTTTCTTTCGTGATATTATCACAACAAAAATTATGACCTCCGTATTCATACGCTACAATATTATCAAACTTGATTATATGTAAGATCTTTCATCAGTGAAGACTCTAGTTAAGAATATTTATATAAGTTTAAATTTGGCTGAAAAGCCTGTTAAAATTATTTTAAGTTTTATAATGATCACAAATATTGATTGCCAGCAATATGCTTTTGAAATTAATAAACATCCTATTTATTATATTAATAACATCCTATTTTCTCCTATTTCTTAACTAATACAAATTACAAAGCAATGCATATAATCATTTTTATTCTTTTTTTTTTACTAAGTACATTAAATTTAGGACTCTGGTGATTTAAAAATTTAATTAAATGGAAAATTAAAAATCGCTTCGTTGTAACTTGCTAATTTTTTTCTAATAACAAATATTAATTTTATTTCATTTTTATTAAATAATTAATAATTTATTTTATTCTTAACAGATGACTCCCGACGTTGTCTATAAAACTTACTTTAATCCATCAGAATACTTATGTGAGTGAAAAAAAATGAAAATTATACACCCTAGTTTTTAGTTCTCATAGTTGAAATATTAAATACAAAGTTAAAAAACTTGATTTCTTGAATTATTTTGAAAGTAATTAGGGATAAGAAAATAGAATTAATGAGAATTGAAGTTTTTGAGATATTTCTTCCCGTATTTTATTAAAATAATACATTATTAAATATTATAGGCGAAATTTTAAAATTTAATACTTTTTGAGCCTACACGAAGTAACGTATGTATATATATATAAATCATAAATGATATCGACCATGAAACGATTTTTTTGAGAAAATCCTTGAATAGTATAAAACATTTTTGAGATTTGTGTCCCTTTTATTGAATTTATAATGATCTAATATTAAGAAATCGTTATTATTGAAAAAGCTTTTTATCCAGATTTCAAAATGAAAGAAATTGTCAATTAAGTCGTCAATCTAAATATCATTTTTTATTGCAAGAAGAATATGAAAACAATATAGTCTACAACAGGGGAAAATCCAGTATGACACTCGCGGGAAATTTGGTACTTTAATGCTCAAAGATTTTATATTTATTAAATGCTTAAAAGTTTTATTGATATGATAAGATTTTAAATGATAATCTCTATATATTTCTAAATGTGTGTGTTTTACTTATCTTTAGAAAAGAAAAATTTTACAAATTGAATAATTTCGTTTGTTCCTATGCCATTACTTTTGCACACGAAGGCAAAAGTAATAGCATAGGAACAAACGAAATTATTCAATTTGTAAAATTACTTTTGCACACGAAGGCAAAAGTAATAGCATAGGAACAAACGAAATTATTCAATTTGTAAAATTACTTTTGCACATGAAGGCAAAAGTAGTAGCATAGGAACAAACGAAATTATTCTATTTGTAAAATTACTTTTGCACACGAAGGCAAAAGTAATAGCATAGGAACAAACGAAATTATTGAATTTGTAAAATTACTTTTGCACACGAAGGCAAAAGTAATAGCATAGGATGATGATTTAATGTAATTAAATTAAATGGTTGAATTTAATAAATAAACTAACTAAATAATTTGAGCAAGAAAAATATAATCTTTTGATTGTGCTAATTATTTTGATCCTAAATGTTATCAATTAATATATCAATCCATCAGGTTTTGAATCTCCATCTATATTTATGGCATTATTTATTTTACTTGCACTGTGTGTGTGTGTCTTTGCTTACAAAATAATTTTTCTTATTTCGATATCAAATTAATTTTCATAACTTTTGTTTCTATTGATGAAACATCTACTTGTGAATCATTAAAAAGCTTTGTTATTTTCATTTAATCAAATTTTCAATAAAATTGTTTAATTTAAGAAGTTACATAAAATTTATGGAAATCTGAAAATATTAGTTATTAACAAATTATGCCTAATTTTATTTATTCATACTAAGAAAATTTGAATATTTTTCAAATGTTTAGTTAAAGATAATTCAGTTAAAATTAAGGCTGTTAGTTCAAATAATTGAACCACATCAAATTTTCCACAAACAAAATTTTAAATTTTTTACGTTAAAATAATAATTTTCCTTTTTTGTATTTCAATATTGGGAAAACTGATTAATTTCATTAGTGGGTAATTTGATGAAAATTATTCAACTTCATCAAATTACCACTAATAAAATTTGAATTTATTTTCTTAAAATAAGAACTTCCTTTTTTATAACTGAATTATGAGAAGCATTTAATAAAGGAATAATGAAAGTATAAAAGTATAAAATATGGAAAAGTATAAAATTATAAAATAAGTAATTTTAATGTTTGTTGAAACAAAATTTTTTATTAAATATATTTCTAGCATGAATTATTTTTGAGGAATTTAATTTAAAAAAGTGAATCAATTTATCTCAACTCTGTAATCATGCAAGAATGTAAATGAGAGAGTACGATATAAATGAGATTGATTCGCTCCAATTGTTTAGACCTTATTGCTTAACAAAGGCACACCCTTAAACTGATGCAACAAAAATTCTTTTGTCATCAGTGTCTTAATTTTTTTTAACATTCTTGGACAACCCCCAAATGCAAACAGAATTCTTCCTTATTCCAAAGTTTTTCTCGGTGAAACTTCTGTTTGGTAACATCTTCTACCACTTTCCGATCTTTGCTCTCGACCCCCTGCAACACCCCTGAGAAAACGAGATGAGCTGACAGGCCAACAACTCAACCCTGTATGTAAACCTCTTGTCAATTCATTCTATTGCTTCCTTGACTACCGGGGTGAAAGTAAATAAGGGCATTTGCAAGTTTTGAATTAGATGGAAAGGGACAAAAAAATATTTGTGGCGCCAATCTTGGCTTCCTGTCTTCCGAAATGTTCTTTTAGTGTTCCACTTAACTGAAATTTAATACTGATTTACACGAAAAGTTTACTGAGTGATTTATAAAAATTTGTAAAATTATTAAGTAAAATGTAATTAAAAGTGCCCATTACAAGAATTGATAAAAATATTATTATTATATTTTATGATCACACACATATACCTTTAAAATATTCTAACTAACTGTATGTTTGAAGTCCTTAAAAAGGTAAATATATAAATTCTTAAAAAGAAAAATAATTTAATAAATTGATATGACTAAAATTTAAAGTTTTGTTTACAGGGAGCCAAATTTTATAATACTATCTTGAATAAATTAAAAACTATATGAATAAATTGTTATATTTGTATAATGGAATGTGTGTACACTCATATTCGTAATCTAATGTTAATCATAATCGTAATCGTAAATAATGTATTTACACTCATAATCGCATATATATATATATATATATATATATACATATATATATATATATATATATATATATATATATATATATATATATATATATATATATATATATATATATATATATATATATATATATATATATATATATAAATTTTTATTTTAAATAGCCAACTGAAATACCTATTTGAGAAATTTAAACAAAATAAGAGTAAATTTGAAAATTAGCATGTGATCTCGGTTGACATTTTAATTTCAAATTTTCACATCTATTATAATTTATAGTTATTATTTATAAAGGCAGTTATTAAAATAATGGAAATACCTATATATGAATAAAAATTACATTTAAGAATATTTTTCGTAAGAATTTAAATATGCTTTTTTTAATATAAGATATATATATTGCATTATTAGGTAACTTTTTATTAAAGTTCTTTGCCTTGTGGATTTTTTGCTAAAACCATAAAAATCATAATTCATTGAATTTCAAGGAAACTAAATTGTAAGAGCCTGATTTGTGCTGATTCAAGTGTGACCAAAACATGCAGAGTTTTAGATACTTCTAGAAATAAGATGTTTGAATCATTACAGAGTGCAAACACTGGGGCCAAACAAGCTCTACGAAGCAAAATAATAGACGGAAAGCGAAGTTGAGTGAAAGCGATGAACTGGTATTGTAGTGGAATATATTGTCCATAAGGAAATTAACTGATACTAAATTAGCCTGAGAGTTCACTCAGCAACTGGATTCTGTACTGTCAATGATTACAGTAAGAATGTAATTTCTTAGATTAGACATTTATGGCAAAGCAGAAATTCCCAAGCCATTTGCCGTGAATGTTAACCCCTGATGTCGTTTACAGTGGTGTCATTATCCAAAGATTGTGGACCATTGATGAGTGGAATGTTGTTATGTGATCAAACGAATAATTTTTTTACATTTTTCTCAGAAAAAAGGTGCATATTTAGAAAATATCTACAAAAATATACTATCATGATTGTCTCCTAGAAACAATCAAATAAGGAAGAGAATCTATCATTATATGGATAACAGAGTGTAGGTAGTTTTTGTGAATCCAGATGTTACACGTAAAGGAAAGATCACTGAAGAGAAGTGTGAGGATTACTTTAGGGGAGATACTGGAAAAAAAGAGAGAAAAAGTACAGAGAGAGAGAGAAAGTTTTAGCTAACTAGGTTCGTATGATGCAAATTTTTTATTTTGCAAGAGATTAAATTTTCCAGGATGATAATGCCCTTATTAATGCTGCGGAACTTGCCAACTATGGTTTGATATACCTGAGGATGAAATGAAACATCTTCGTCTGTAGTGGCCTTCTGATTTCAATTTAGTGAAACTGTTGTTACGGTTTATTTTTAAGGCTAAATCCTAAATCGATATTTCCCATCGGTAATATGTCTCTAAGAGCTTTCAAAATATTTCCATGTAAAATAGGACAGTACTTTCTTAATATTAACAATTTTAGGGTTAATATATAATTTCTAAGCAAATTAAGTTGTCTTACATGCCAAAGATGGTAATGTGACATATTAGTGAGGGATTGTGTATAAAAATAGGTTGTTTCCGTTATTTCAGCAATCACCTGCATAAATATTAGCTGGATATATTTAAAAAATTGCACAGATTTAGGTTCACGCAGTATTTTTCACATTTTCAAAGAAAGTACTTCCAATACAACAGCCATCCGAAAGTATAGAATATTAAACAATTCGTAATTGCTTAACTTTATTTATATAAAAGAGGACAGTTTTTTAATATTTTTCTTTAAGTAATACATTTTCTATTAATTTTGAAATGGAATTCATTTTATTATTTTTCATAGAAATGGAACAACAATATAGCTCTTCGATTTTAAGAAATAGAGAAAACCCGTGTCTCGTTGAAAAATACCGACTAGAAAGATATGAAAATGATATCTCAGGTAATTAAACTGACCAATACTGAATGCGATTCATTTAGGTTTTAGAAACTTGCTTATAGCTGGTTTCTAACTATTTTTTCGTCGATTGAAATTATTGAATCGAGTCAAGAACTAGAGTCAAATGACGGCAAATCCTCAATATGTTTTAATTGTAGCATAACTATTGCTTAAAATCCTTTAGTTTCTTTCTACTTCCTCTTTATCATTTTATTTATTTTTTCTATTAAATCATTCGTAGAAATTGTAAAAAATTGGACATTTTATGAAGTGTGAAGGACATTATTTTAACTCAGTAATCTATAAACTCGTCACACGAAATACTATGATTATACAAAGTGTAAAAACGGCTTCGATAACCATTCCTAAAATATCCAATAAAAAATTATTATGATAATAAAAAAACGCCACTCTGAATTAACAGAATGAGCTCCCGTCTTACGATATTGCTACATAGATACAAATTTCTTAATAAGTGTATTGCTTCATGGAACTATAAAACACACAAAAGTGCCTGTTCAATGGGAGAATTATTATTCCGAAACGATTGCAGCGCTCTAGTAGCACTTCATCTACAGAAACACAGTCTGTAAAGCTGTGCATGTTCGCTTTTTTTCAATCACTGATTATTTTTTTAATTGATACTAGATATTCACTTACAGTTATTTCTGGGTTTCTTGTATTATTTATAAATTAATTTTTAATATTTTACTATACTTTTTTCAATGCCAAATTTAAATTTTATCTCGTTTGTTGCATGATGAAATATCAGTCAATAATCTATCAGCACCATGACTTTTTTAATGAGACCTATTAAATATTTAATTATTGAAGTTAATTATATAAATATTTAACGACAATAACTATCGTGCAAGCAGAGGAGAAGGTGAGAGTTTCAGCAAACTTTACAGGAGCTACTGTCAATTTATCTCGTGGTAGTCTTGAAGCATCATATCATTTACGTGTATTTCATTCAACAAACTGCCACGTGTGAATTCGAGTATTTGTGATTGCCACGAATGGTGGACACTTCAAACTGTTTATTTTAATTGATATGTGTTGTAAATTGTGAATTTTGATAATATGATGGTTATTTGTTCTGCAAGTTTGTGTTCATAAATCTTTCCTTGTTTTAAATCAATGATTATTTTTCAAAAATGTTTAAGATAAGCCTTTTGTAATTCTTTCTAATTTATAATTTTAGAAATTATGCAATTTAAATAAACTCATTATAAGTAATTACTATTTTCAAACATACTTTATATTTTAAAAAAATGACAATCCCTGTAATTCTTAATTTCTGAAACCGAAAAACATTCACCTGATACAAAGAAATATGAAAATATAATGGAAGCTATTAAGTTTTTGTGTTTATTCAGATAGGAAAAAAATTAATGAAATGAATTATGCAGTGAATGTGAAAATACTAATATTTATTAAAATAGTGTTGATGACGGTATTTTAAATCAAAATGAAAATTCAAAGTAAACTAAGCAAACTAAAAAGGCATTAGGATTTGTATATATCAGCCATATCTACATAATAAAACTATTATATACTTACAATATGAACATGGAGATATTAAGCAAAAAGATACGTTTTCCAATAAAGGAGTATTTTTTAAAGCTTCTTTTCAACTTAATAATCAAAATGCTAGTGAGAGTCAAAATAAAAACTATTACTGAAAATTATTAAAATTTTGCCCTATAAATGTAGTTTATTGTGAACTTGAAGATAATTTTAATCTAAAACTATTAAAAATATACCGCTTTATATTGCTTTATATTATATTGTGGCAAGACGAGTAAAAGAAATAAAGTACAATTTTGTGAACACATAACTTTTTAGTGCCGATTAAATAATCGTATCGTTTTACGTTACAATTACGTCTTACGTTTCTGTCTTCGCAATTTTGATTCTATTGATTAGATATGTTTTCATTTTTCGATATAAGATGATACACATTTTTGAAAATAACCTGTACAAAAAATTACAAATTATTTTTAAAAAATTAAAAAAACAAATTTTTAAATTTATTAATTCATACATTCAAAAATGTGGACTGAACTATGATTTATATTCACTCTTTGCTTTGATGGTGCAAAATCTAAACCAGACAGAGGAAAGAATTCTATGTCACAAATTATTACAATAACTCTAGATACCGAACATTCTAATTATTATAAGGAATCCTCGTAATTGTAAATATTCTTGTCATAAGTTAGTAGCAAAAAGAATATCCAAAATATTTAAAAAAATAATTTTAATAAAGCGCGGAAAAAATAATTAAATTAAAAATATTTAGTTCATTATAAGAAACTTTATTTACACTCACTAAAATTGGTTGTCACTTGCAAAAATAGGATGATTATCATGTGGTAAAATCTCAAAAATCTTAAAAAGAATTTAAAATGTTTAATTAATTGTAAATGTTAATATATTTAAAATTAAAATTAACTATATTTACAAAAATTAGCCTACTTAAAAAATATATTTACAACTTTAAAAAGTTTTGTAAATCTGTTTTCAAGACCTTAAAAACACTATGAAAGCAAAGTGGTTTTTTTGTTAATATAATAGAAACTTACAATTTCCTCAACAAGAAAACTCTCGTGGTTAAACTAATATCTCCTTTCCAAATTTCAATAAAAATTAGAATTTGTTGCCAAAAAAAAAGATAAACTAGTAAAACTGTCAATGTTTCATGTTAAAATGCAGGTATGAATATAAAGATATTTATTATTGATTAACAATTTGATTACAATATTCTCAACTTTCTAATACAGATATAAAACTCTTTTCTTAAAAACATTTGTGTGATAAATCATTTTCAACAATCAACAAGTGGAACAATACAGAAATAAATGGCAAGCTTTAAACATGAGATACTTTTACAAATAACAACAGAACCCAACTTTAAATTTTTGTGCTGATGAAAATAAGAAAATCACAGTCTAAAACTTTACTTAAACATACTGAATTTATTTTGTAATATTTTTTTAACATTTATTATGTAGTACTGCACATTAAACGTAATGTACTATGGTTACATATGTTATTCCATAAAATTTGTACGCCAAGAAGAAAATGCTGATCTTCAGTTTATTACCTTTCAAGATATTTATGTAAACTAAGCGTTAGTAGGGATATTTTCAGTGTATTTAAATAAAAAAATTTGAAAAAGAGACAAGTTACTTATAAACAAATTGTATTTGAATGTTTCTGCTTAGTAAAAAATATTTTATGATGTGTTTTTTAAAAAGATGCTAGGACTGTGTCTGCAGAATATGAAATCGATGGAATCATAGGGAAAGCAGTACTATATTTCTGCAACTTGCTGTTTTTAACATATTGTAAATATTGCCTAGACAAGACTGACGCGTTACCTGTATAGTCTTACTATACGCACAACCATGTCATATATATGATAATTTATTCTGTAAAAATACGTTGTTTATTTGGAAAAGTGCATAGATAAACACATAAGAATTCTGAATTTGATATCTAATATAGTTTCGCAATTAATATGAAAACTTTTAAGTATTCCTACAGTAGTACATTTATCAATTTGCTTTTAGCTGATGCGCTTGAAACTTTCGGGTACAAAACAGCATTTTGAACAAAGCTCAAAAAATAGTTGATATCGTTATTTTTATATAGTTGACATTAATTTTTTCTCGAAAGCTATGCCTATGTTTTCCACTGAAATCTATAGCCGCTAATATTTATATATATAGCTTTATTTTAACTGCCATTATTGAAAATATGCGTAAATTTTCCCAGCTCTTTATTCTTATTTTAAAATGAAAATAATTTGAAATACAAAATTAACTGTGAAAATTTATGAAGTTCATCTGCCTAAGTATGTGATCACATTTTTTTTTTCCTGAACATATTTTCAATTTAATGTTGCATCAATCATTTTTTTTCCAACGGCGGGCACTTGGGTGACGAATTCTATGCCACAACAAGGCCAGAAACTGCTACTCATTTTCTTTACCCAGCGGGCACCTGTGAACCAAGTCACGGAGACGAGTAGCGTTAGCCGCGGACCACCACAAACCCGTTTACAGGGTGGGCTACATTCATACATCATCACAGAAGAAAGGGCAGAAAAAAACAGAGAGAATAGAGAAAGAAAGTAACATCCATGCCCAAACCGGAATTTGAGCACGGGACCCCCATCTCAAGAGTCCGGAATGCTAACCACTCAGCCATCGGACATCAACCACAAAACATACATAATTAATTTAAGTAAAAATTAACTTTAATGAGAGTAAGAGTTGCATGAAAAACAAATTAAGGCAAATATGTCAGCATAATAAAAAACATATTTTAATTCCTCAAACGAGAAAAATCTTCTTAAATACAATAAAATGACTAAATTTTTATTTACTAAATTTTAATTCAATAAATTAATTTTTTGTCAATCACATTTTTAAATTTATGAACTCTTAGGCAAATAAAGAACAAATTTTGATCAACTAAAAAATGCCTTTTTGATTTTAATTAAGATAGATATACAACTCCATAAATACTTACCAATTAAAAAAAATTTTTTTAAACTACATGGTAAACAATGTGATAAAATAAACTGTGTAATCTTTATCAAATAAAAAATTGTGATATGTTTCGAATTTAACTAAATAAGTTCAAAAATTAAAAACCTGTGTAAAAACACAGGTTTTTCATATCGCAAAATACGATGTGTTTAAAAAATACGGGCTTCTGATTGGCTTAACTGATCCATCGTAATTGAGAAGATTGAGTTGAATTTCTTCCTTATGTCAGCAAGGATATGAATTTTTCTCAGCTAGATAATGAAGTTAACAATCAGAAAACTGAATTTCAGAAACTTGTGAAAAGTTCACAGAGTACAGATGATCGCTGAGTAGCTCATCTTAAACGCAACTGCGAAAAATTCAATTGCATCGTGTTTAGTGGATTTTGTTTGAATTATGCAACACTGAGAAATCATAACAATTAATTATAAGTTGTAATTTCTCAAAATGCTTACAGAATGGGAAATATTCTTTTGATTAATTCATTTCATACACAAAATTGAAAATCTACCTGAATCCCATCCCAAATATAGAATAAACACGCATAGGGATAACTGCAACCGGTATCTTAACTGTTTGCCGTTCGTTTGTTATTTCTTTTATGCGTGGTATATTGCATGTATTGGATAATTTATCGAGATTAATTTATTCTGCCTTAGTTTCTTATTTATATTGTAAATACAGAATTTTTTATGAACTTACTGAATTATTACTGTTTCAACATACCAATAGCGTATTTTGATTGAAATTTTAAAGAAAATAAACAAAAACTACTTTTAAGAAATCGTTCCTGTAGACAATGGTGTGCTGATACAAATGCTACTAAAGCATTGCGTCAAAGCTATGCTTCGGTTCCAAAAAAACTTTCAGACAATTGGCAGATGATCAAGGGCAAACTCTTTCTACTAGAAAGGAAACTTAAGTTCTTTATAAAGATTGTTAAAGATAGAAAATGCACTAAAAACAGTTGTGTGGGGTACTCTCTATTTTCTAAAGATTAAATCAATCGGGTAGCCGACCGATGGCTGAGTGGTTAGCGCTACTGACTTTTGAGCTGTGGGTCCTGGATTCGATAGATTCGGTTCGAGCATGGACGTTTCTTTCCTTCTCTGTTCTCTCTGTGTTTCTCTGTCCTTCTTCTGTGTTGTTGTATGAATGTGGCCCGCACTATAAACGGGTTTGTGGTGGTTTGGCGCGAATAACGCTACTCGCCTCCGTGACTTGGTTCACAGGTGCCCGCTGGGTAACGATAAATGAGTAGCAGGTTCTGGCCTTGTTGTGGCATAGGGTTCAAGCCCTCATGTGCCCGCCATTGGAAAAAAAATCAAGCGAGTAAAATTCCTTAGAATTCTATAGCACAATTAGATATAGTATAATCATTATTTGAATTTTTAATAGATTTTGTGTAGTTTGTTTGAAATTAATTTGACAAATATGAAGCTGAAAAGCTAGAAATTTTGCCAGAGAATATTATTTAGGTATAAAAAAGTTACATTTCGAAGTAGGTTGTTAGTGGAAATACACCTGAAGTAAATCTTGAGCCATGTAATCAATATATTTAACTGTCACTATATATGTTATGAAATACATTAATTTTAAACTTAATTAATCGTAAAATTCAGTATGAAAAATTACGATATAAATTTTCAGTTTTGATTAGCACTAACTTTCAAAAAACTAAAGCCGAGGAATTGTTAAGACATTATAATTTTGATTTAGATGATGGGTTCCCTACAGAACTCTAAGAAATCCATTTCTTAGGTGATATAAACAAACAACAGCATTAAATATGATGAAAATGTTTAAAAAAATGAATTTATTACCTTCATTTTCTAATGTTGAGACAGCACTCCAGATTATTATTATTTTTTTTATCATTACCAATTTCAAACTGCTTTGGGTAAAAATCTGTTTCATTGTTTAAACGATTAAAATCTCCCATAGGATCATGTATTCTTCAAAGAAAATAGTTTCATCTTTCTGTGTTATGTTTAAATTTTGATATAACGAAAAATATTGATTATGGCGATGCAATTGATAGTTTTGAAGAAAGTAAAAGTGAAAAAAAGCTATTGAAAAAGAAATTGGAAGAAATCTATTATAATGTAGATGAAGTATCAATTTATATAATAAGTAAATAATAAATGTTATAAGATTTATTTTTACGTAATATTAATTTATCATGCAAAACTGTCTCGTAACAATATTGTATAAAATTGCAAAATTATAGTTACATTACTGTAACAATGATAATGTCTTTCTGTTGCATTGAATTTCTAATTATGCATGTTATTATACATTTATAATTAATACAACAACATAATAATAAAAATAACAACTACACACAATATAATATACATAAACATTATTACATAAAAAAGAGGTACCACTAAAAACTTTTTCTATTGGCTATTAACACGACTATTAACTAGCTATTAACACGCTAAACGCATGTCTAACGTGCGTTTAGCCAAATCAACTTGTGAATGAAATCATTTCCGTACTTTGGAAACTTTTAGTGTATTTTCACGAGAACTTTTCAAGAGAATCCTTTCATTTCATCATATGTATCATCTGTTGTTGTTGTTACTAATGACACTTGGACAAGCCAAGATCGTTATGCCTTGGCTATGCGAATTTAAATCAATTGTCTTCCGTTTTAATCAGAGCACCATGAAGGTGAAAGTACGACTTTGCTCTACACACATGCCATAGGTACCCCCGTTTATAGGGTAGGCAACCACTCATATAAGGAAAAGACAAAGACAGGATAGATAGAGAGAGAAAGTACATCCATGCCCGAACCGGGATTCGAACCCAGGACCTCCTTATCCGCAGTCAGGCACGCTGACCACTAGACAAGTTGGGCGGCATCATCTGTAAAATAGCGCATTTTAATAAATAATGGATAATCCATTTATCAGTAATCATTCACTTTTATTTTAATGAGTTAAATATCTACTAGAGAAAAAATTTTAGTGAAAATGTATTGCACTTATCTCTGTTTTTATATGCATGGCATAAAGATCCAGGCATTTTTTATTTGTTTTAATTAGTGTTGTGAAATCTACTTGTTTCAGATCAGCTGATCAAAAGTGAAAGTATGTATGAAACAAGTTCTAATTCTATATCAACCTGTATGTACTAGCACCAACTTAAGTGTTGCAACTAAGTATGAAAAAAAAAAAAAACTGAGTTGGATAAAAAGATTTTCGAGCTAAATCATGTTTCATTCATTTTTATAAATATTCTTTTTTAACTCTAAGAATATTTGTGCTCCACAAAAATTGCGCATCAATTTATTACTTAATAATTATGTTCGAGTTTATCTGAAACGGATAAAGAACTTGCTAGGTGTGTAATTCGAATCCGTTAGCTAATCAGATATAAGTCATTGTCAAGGTGTTAACTCAAGTGGAAAATCCTCTTTTTAAGCAATTCTTTATCTATCTTTGGTTTATTTCCGCTTTCGATTTTCAATGCCTTTTGACTGCACTCATAATTGGGTTGAATTTGAAGAAATTACAGGAGTTCAAAAAAAAAATTTTTTTTCGTATAAAATAAGAAGCTGCGCGAATTTTGCGGGTAAATATTTCAATTGATTAGTAGTGAAATCTATGCATCTCGCATACAATACTAATTTATAAAAAAATATTATTATATATAAATTCTTCTTTTTAAAATAATAAATATTTCCACAGAGGGCTTGAGAGCCTATGTATAATTAAGTTTCTGTACACAATAATTTATTCATTCATAATGACGTGTTAACGTATATATATTTTGGAAAAAGTATGACTACAAATAGTTTAACCAAAATTCTGAGAGATTAATATAGAAAACTGCACTTAAAAATTTAGCTTCTAATTTCGCGCGCGCGCAAATCCGTTTTAAATACTCTAAAATTTATTTTTATGTATATAAATTCAACGTACTATCATTAGTCATATTATAATCTATGTATATAGAGTTCTGAATATAAAAAAAAATTATTTTCCCCAATATTTTTAACATGTGAGACGAAATATTAAATTAAATAGCTCGTGGGTAATGCCGTTATTAATATATTTTTAATCAAAATATTATTAAGCTAGAATAACAATCATAATTTAAATTAACATTACTTGCATGACAGTCAAATTATTGTTTTTTTTTCAAACTCTTGATAAAAATGACCTAACTGTGAAACTTTTGAAACAACTTTTTGATATGCATATATGTATGTGTGTGATTCTTCAAAACGTAATTCTTCTCTTTTGTTAAATCATCAAAAAAAAATGTACTGGCCACAAAAAAGATTTTAATTCCTTATATATTATGTATTATTAAGCCTTTCATCCTATGTTTAAACGTTTATGATGTTCAAAGAAAATGAAAAAAACATCCAAAATTGGTTTGATTGCGTAATATATATTGATTTCGTCATAAATAAAGATTACTAACTCATACTTTAACATTTGTGCCGACCGATTGGCTGAGTGGTTAGCATTCCTGATTCCTGAGCTGTGGGTCCCGGGTTCGAATCCCGGTTCGGGCATGGATGTTTCTTTCCTTCTCTGTTCTCTCTGTCCTTTCTTCTGTGTTGTTGTATGAATGTGGCCCGCCCTATAAACGGGTTTGTGGTGGTATGGCGCGGGTAACGCTGCTCGCCTCCGTGACTTGGTTCACAGGTGCCCGCTGGGTAACGACAAATGAGTAGCAGTCTCTGGCCTTGTTGTGGCATAGGGTTCAAGACCTCTTGTGCCCGCCATTGGGGGAAAAAAACTTTAACATTTGTGCAACATCACAAATAGCAGAGATCTACAGAATTCACAACCCTTTATAATGTGAATAAACTAATTCCCTGAAAGTGTCCAACAGCGCATCATTAATCAGTCCTATACTTTTGTACTCTGCAATGAATGAGAGACATTCAATATTCTTTTCAGATTCAGTGAAATGGAATTCATTTATTGTACCGCTCATTCTCAAGTTATTCAGTTTCGTTGTTAAGTTTTATTTCTCGGAAAAAAACTTCCTTCTCGAGAAATCGAAAAGAAATCAAGAAGACTTCTATTTTTCGAAAAGGAAACTATTTCTGAAATGACAGTCTTAGATAGAGATAGTATACACAATTTGAACTACAGAGGAATGAGAACATTTTAACACATCTTTATTGATTATTTAGTACAAATTTTGATTTTTCATATTAGAGATTATAATCCTCATCTTGAATTGTTAACACATTATGAAAATCCCTAAATATTTAATAAAATGGATTTCGACGCTTAAAAATAGAAATCTATGAGTTCTCATGTGCAAAATATAGTCGCTGAGCGACAAACAACCCTACCTTGAACAATAGCTTATATAGATTTAATTTTGTAAAAAAATCCCTTTCAAAACTTAAAATTTAAAAATATGGTGACTATGTCTTTTTATTTAAATAATAAAAAGAGCATAGTGAGATTCAAATACTTTCATGAGCAATTGAACAAAAAAATTTCTTTCGAAAGATACTGGTGAAAATGATTAAAATTAATTTTCCTGAGCGCATAAATTTTGACTTAAAATTTATGTGAAGATTAATAATAAAATTCAATCACTTTTACAATGAAACCTTATAGAGAGAACAATCTCAACTACAGTCCATTAAAAATGTTGATTTTTTCGCAACAATGGTCACTTGGAGCTGTTTTCCGAGTGTTGTTGAACTATTTTCTAAACGTTTTATTTTCATCCTTTCAATCATTTCTAGCTCCCTTTTCCCCCCATTAATTTTCAGTGAAAATTTCCTTCAGTGATGTGATTAGCAATTCTTAATGTATTCATCATTTACCTTTTAAAGATTTTTTATTTGGTTTTTAAGTGATCAGAATAGAGCGGATGAGCAAGGCCATATTTCAAGTTAAGAACAAAATCGTGCAATGTGTTGAAGGAAATTCCTCTAACGGAGAATGGAAAGAATAGAGACCAATTGAAAGTTCCTAAGTGTTTCCAATCTGGGAAAATTTTAATATGCGTTCATATTGGTGAACCAAACATTCAAAGTCAAAAGAAGAACATAAAACAAGTTGTATTTTTAGGTTTTTGTTTCATCAACAAACTATATTTTCTTTATTTGTTAATTTTAAATATTTCTTTCAAAAATTATATATCTACTACATCTAACGGAAAGCAGCATGCATTTTTAATTAGTAATTTTATAATTTTATAAGTTTTTTTATAAGTTTAATTATAAAAAGATTATATAATTATAAATAGATTAAAGTAATTTTATAAGTTTATTCCGATATATAGAAATATTTTAATTCCTTATATAAATTATATATTATTATATTAAATTCCTTTAAAAAGGATAATTTTATTTTTAAATTTTAAAAACTAGATATATTTTAAATCTCAAAGTTTAATAAGTTGTAAATAAATTGTATTATTTTCTTTAGTAAATAAGGCAGTATAAATATACTTCATTTAGCATTTTTATGTTTCATTTTCGTTATTCTGAAGCTGCTTTCTTTTAACAAGATAATAATTTGTCACAAAAGCGGGAATCGGAGTAATATTTAACTTGAGACAAAGATCTGCAACTGTTATTTATAATAAACAAATTCATACTTTAAAGATTTTATAAATGAAAAATGTATCAATAAGATCAGAATTAAGAATGCAAAGCGAAATTCGTAATTATAAGCTATTCTCATTTTTTATAAAATTGAATAAATTAATACCACAGGACGATCATAGATGCGCTCGTAATGTGGTTATTTGTTAGCAACATCAAAATTTTTATTCCAGGCTAATTACTTATTTTTGTGCCTTACTTCAAAGTATAACTGTGAAGCCCAATGTACAACGTCACCTAATAATTTAGCTTTATATTTTTAGTATATTTGCTTATAAAATGTTTAAAATGATGGATATTATTTTCGGCTATATTTTTAAGTCTGTATTCCAAGTAAAGTCATTTTTTTCTAATTAAACACTTAAATATTTTCAACTTTGAAATTTTTTGTACAATTAACTGCTAAATATGATATAATAATGCATTATAAAGAGTGTAAAATGTTACCATATGACTTATGCATATAACATTAATATAATTACAGAAATAGTTATACGTGTTTTACTCAAAAAATGCAATAATATATCTTTTGATTAATAAATATTTTTATGTGTGACATCTTAAAAAATCTAAGCATAGCTGGCAATATTTTCCATTTAAAAAATATAATATGGTCAAATAAATTTTTTTAATATTTCATTTTTAATATTATTTAACATTATCTTTTGAACTATTAAAATTAACTATGATTATTATTTTATGCACATATCTTATGTATGTATATATATATATATATATATATATATATATATATATATATATATATATATATATATATATATATATATATATATATATATATATATATATATATAGTGTACGGTATGAACATTTTCCAAATATTTTCATGTGTGCAGCTTCATGGATAATTAAAATTATTTTTTTAAATAAATTTTTAGTAAAATTTTTATCATTTCATTTAATTTTTTCAGCTAAAATTGAGATTTTAATTTTTTATTAGAAGTTTATTTTAAAGAAATATTCAACAAAGCAATAATTTTTAAAACTTCAGTAAATTTTGCAGAATTTAAAGATTTGGGAATATTTTAAAATCAACTCTCGAGCTTTAAATGTATATAATAACTCAATAAGATTAGTTTTAAACTTCCAAAATAATTTTTATATTCAAAGAAAAATTAAAATATGAAATAACGAAACATTCCTATCTATTAAAAGTAAAAAGCGCAATTCTATTTTTAAATGGATGTACTTTTGAAGGTTTTATTTAAGCAAACAGTGGATGTTAAAAAAATAACCTCAAATTTTTCATTCGATTGATTTTATCAAAATAATTTTTATTGAATTAAAAATAAACGATTCAATTGTTTCTCTGAATGAAATCGAAAATCTTTGTGAAAATGATAAATGTAGAAGAAAGATAAAGCGGCAAGAAATTTCCCCAGATTTCATCACGTTTCCCCGAATCTTCAGCAGGAATCCTGTTCTTCATTTCGATTAATGATATTAGTATTTGCACAACAGAGCGACTTACTCCAACAGATAAGTATAGACTTGTCAAAATAAAGAGTTGGCTCTTGTCACCGAAAGGTAAGTTGATTTTTCACTTTCATATCTGGCGCTTATAAGGGACGGGGAATTACCCACAATAGGAACACGATTGCAGTTTATAAAGCACATCTCGTATGCAAATTCTTTATTTATTGCTTAGGTAGCTCTGATATATAAATGATAATCGTAACATTGCTTTCAAATTGAAAAGGATATTGTCAGCGATCATTACTTCCCAGAGATACTACGGTTCATAAAAATTTCAAAGAGTTCTTACTGCCTATTTTTAAAAACATAAACGTTGTTAATGTGAGAAAAATATTTCTTTTTCCTCTCATAAATTTTCAATAATTTTAATGCTCACAATGAAAATTTACTATGTAAGTACCATTTCACTAATTTGTATTTTTATTAATTTGTATATGTACAATTTTGACGTAGTATATATATATATATATATATATATATATATATATATATATATATATATATATATATATGTATGTATATATATATATATATATGTGTGTGTGTGTGTGTGTGTGTGTGTGTGTGTGTGTGTGTGTGTGTGTGTGTGTGTGTGTGTGTGTGTGTGTGTGTGTGTGTGAATTTTACTCTTGTGTTATTTGAAACATATTTCATATCCACTTTTACACTTTACTATCAATATGGACATCCGAAACTTGTTAAAAAGTGTCTCTGAACAGAAAATTAAATTTACATCTAAGTTTTACTTTTTAATATTCTTTCACTTTTAGGCGATATAGTTCTCATAAAAATTAAAATTTCCTGAAGATGCCGTCACTTTAATGGATATGTTTCAAATTAAATAATTTTGTATATACACGTTTGATATAAATTTAAATTGTTCATGTAAGTTATTCACGAGAAAATTTTTAAATTTGTTAGACTAGAATTGTAGAATTGTTAGCATTCCGGTCATCAATTCTCAGCTCATAAGTTTCGTTTCTAACCTTAGGCATAGAAAATTTTAATGGTTTGAAATTGTTTTATGTATATCTGAAAACAGTATATCCTGGTTGAAGAAGACATCATATGCAAAAAATAATATTCAAAGGATTAGCTGCATTTATGTATTTTAAATATAATGTTTTATAAATTTGTTAAATTCATATTTTTATGAATCCAGAATTAAATTTGTATTTAAAATTATGCATTCTAAATTTTAACTTACGTCTAATAAATTTACTTAAATAAAAAAACTTATCATGTAATTTTAGACTCATATTTGCCACAAAAAATCCTTCCATTAATTTCTGATTTTAAATTTTCTTATGAAATTTTTAATAAGTTCATTCATTAGAGTGGAAAGTCCTAGCTTCAATCCCAATCATTGCATAAATAATGAATGTTAGGTTAAACATTTTTACGCTCTATGTGCATGAATGTCGAAGCGGATGATTCCGAGTTCTTAGGATTATTCATGAATAATGTTTACATGATTTTGTACATAAATACTAACATTTTTACTTATTTTAGAGGCTACTGTTTACATGATTCCTTGTTATGCATGAATACTGTTTACTTTCAGTAATAGTCTATATGCAATGTGTGTTCGGCATGAAAAAGCTTTCAGTTTTAAAGTCAATCGTTCGCTATGACATAGTACAGAACACGTGAAATACGCTAGAGAAAAATTATTATCTCTAATTTATTCATAAAATTTACGTCTAATCATAATCAATGGAATAAAATATGAGGTAATACTGTATCAAACTCTCAACATTGTTCATCTAACTTATCAAAAGAATATTTCAAAACCATACATTTAAACTAGATGCAGCAAATAGATTTATTTATAACTTAAAGTTCTGTAATACGAAAATTTTAATCATAATTGGAATCAACCATAACACGCAATAATTCATTTTGTAATAAGTTCTAGCGAATTGGATTGAATATCCAAAGCGTATAATTCAATACATGTTTTGAATTTTCGATAAAGTGAGGACTCGCACAATTAAGTTCAGCAAAAGCTTTTTGCTTCTTTTTCTATATCTTTTTAAGAAGTTACAGTATTGATGCAAATTCTTTAATTTCAGCTGCTGTCCCTTGTCGCTTGCGTTCAATCCAGATCTCTGACTACCCATAGGAATAATTGGAGACTTGGTCATCATAAAAAGCACAAGCACAGTACGTAAGTACCCGCTTTTAATTTTAAAAACATTAAATATATAAAAAAATAAAAGTGAAAAATTTTAAATCATTAATTAATGTGTCAGGAAGATTGATGTTGGTGTTATTCAAATGATTTACACAATGTCTCTTCTATTTATACTTGTATCTTTACATTTCACAAGTTGTTCTTTTTTCTCTTTCTTTCTTTAAAAGTAATATTTTTCATTGAAACAAATATTGAAAAGTAATTTTCTTTTTTTAAATTATTTGACAGTTCGATACTGACACATTTATTTTGTTCCTCCAATCTCAATGATATATTGCAGTATTATTACTTTAGGTTGTGCAGATAAATGCCATTCAAATGTTATAATCCTTTCAATATTTAAACATCGTCCATAAATACACGAACAACGTATATAAAAAGTATAATTTATTCTAAATTGAATCTTCTCACCACGTGTATTCTTTAGAAACTACAAACAAAGAAAGGGAAGGAATAAAAAGAAATTAGACCATAATATGGAATATTTCAATTATCAATTGAAATATTCCATATTATGGTTTAATTTCTAAAAAAATCGCGAGATTGAATAGTATAATTTCCAAGTATTTATAACATTCAATCTCGCGTAATATTGCAAGAGAACGATGTTTGCTAAATAGGCTTTCTAGAGCCTAATGCTCATTATGTGTATTTTATATTTATGTAGGCATTTTTCAGGAGGCATAAATCTAGTCGCTTCATTATTTTAGGAGTCACACTTCTAACGCATCAGCAAATGAACGTATCGAATCGTTACTAAGAAAACTTGCTGAAAACCAAAATGCTTGTCACTCAATTTGTTTTAGATATTAGGACTAATGTATGGTATAGAAAAAAGTATGTAATTCTTATATTTAACAAATAGTTATGCTCCAAAAACAGAGTAAACACAAAATATCGCGATAAAATTGAAGAGTTTTTTTTTTTTTCGTGATTTAGCCTTGTTCTTTCTTTTTGAATTTATTTTTAATGACAGATAAGCACTTCCTTATAATCTATTATTTAGATAAAGATATTTTAGAAAAATTAAACAATTTTATATATTATATTATTTTATAAAATTTTACGAATAATATTAATCAATCACCTTTAGTAGATTTTATGACGAGTTCATTTTGATTCGAGAACGTTAATAAGAACTATATTTTTACTTACTGACACAGTTCATTCTGTAACATGTGTCATGAGCATATCAAAAAATCAGGAAAAGTGTGATTTAAATTAAGTAACTCATAGTTATTTCTCTATATTTCACAATATTATTTTACGCGTGCAAAACATTCTTACAATAGCGTTTGAAAGATAATTTAACAAAAAGTCAAATCAACATTTATGTTGGTTTACATCATTGTTACATAAAATTAAACCAAAAATAAAGTAGGTTTAATTCATGCAAATTGCATTCGTATGAGTCAAGCTTAAATTATTAAGAATGATTTCAATTTTGAATGCTCAGATTTTTAATATTCTCTCTGTGAAATTATTTTGTTCTTTTGGATTTAGATATTCTTATAGAGGGATAAAACCATTGTTCGAAATACCCATTATTTTAACATTACTGGTAACATTTCAGAATATATAGAACCGATTTTAATTCTAGAAATTTGCAAAAAATGACTAAAAAAAATTGATTTCGTAGCACCAGTAAACATAACCTCATTTTTTGGAGTAACTACAGACATTTACAAGCATTCTGACTGTGATACGTCTGCAGAATCGCTAATTATTAAGTGGATTTTTTTTTCATTAGTGATGATATCAACATCATTCCTTTTGAAATTTTTTCAAAATTTATAAAGATCTAATTAATCTTAAACCCTCACTTCCTCATCTAGGGATGTTGCGTGGGATGTAACACCCAGAAAGCGCGATCCTATTGTGAAGTCTGTTCCTGACGAGTGCTGTCCTTCTGTCACCGAGCTGATCCAGCCCCTCGGAGGAGTCTCGAAGACAGGGAAACTGCTGGAGCTGTATCGTGATCAGAACTTGACCCAGACCTTCTATCAGACGTCTTGCCAGGAAGGCATCAGAGATCTTCCTTGCAAATATGTCAAGCAAAACAGGCATCTGAGCTCAACATGTATCCAGAGGTACACTTACAGTTACGCTTTGGTGAGGGAGTTCAGTTCGGACAGACCCTGGAGGATGGACTATATCAGGATACGAAGCGGGTGCTCTTGTGAAGTGCGAATCCGAATGCGCAACCAGTACTCTAGTGAAAGGCGTAGCTCTGAAGAGACGGTCTGAGGTTAATGTTAACTCTGAAACTGACTACTTAACTTTGATGGTCAGTATTATTGATCTAGTCAGTCATTTCAGTTTGTAGAAACTGAACTTGCGTCATCTGAAATCACCTTCATTGAAAGCATTGAATGTAACTTTTAAATGTCTTATGAAATATTCTGTTTACGAGAGTTTTACTTTTCTGTATATAAAAGAGCAGGCATTGAACTGGATTTTAAATGTAAATACTGTATTTAACAGGGAAGACTTGATAGGCAAGAAAAATTCTTTTTCAAGAAAAGAAATGAACTCGTTATTAAATGGCATGAATAAAAACTTCTGATTGCTATAATTCTAATCATTCAATTCAATTTACTGAGCCAAATGATATATTAACGAAAGAATTGATCAATGAAATAATATGAATACAGCAATTCTTTTTGGGTTTTTTTTTTTCTTATTTATGAAGCGCTTTTATGGTAGGAAGAAAATATAGATTCAAAATTATTTTAATAATCTTATAAATAATATTTATTGAGAATGATGGATACTGTACGCGATAAAATATAAATTATTAATATTGCATAATAAATTTGAAAAGTTTTATTTATTTTTCCTACTTTGGATTTAAAGATATATTTAAACTCATTTAAAAATTCAAATAATATTATTTTAGCCCGATATGGAACATATATTAGTTTTTAACCAATGGTATGATTTGTTGAATTTAGTTTTTTTTATTCAATTTATTTATTTAATTCATATTGCATACTTAAATAATTATGGTGCCATATTTAATTTAAAATTTAGAATATTTTAAGTAAGTTATATTTCAAATAAAATGTAATTTAATCTATTATATGCTCAAGCAATTTCATTTTCAGTCAGTTTGATTTAACATGAAAAAGAAATTATTTCCAATTAATCCTAATTTTTACATTTTTATCAATAATACAAGAGACAATCATCTCAAGTTAATTTATTTCAGTTTATATTGAAAAATATATAATTTCTTTAATTTTAAAATCAACAGAGAAATGTAAACCCAAAAATATTATTTCTTTATCTTAGATGCAATATTATTTCAAATTTTTTTGCAAACATGTTATGCTTCTATATGCCACTGCTTGTACGTGTCTTCTCAAATGAGAATGGGACGTGAATGTCTTTATGTTTATTTAATTAAATGTTATGAATTGTTTTTATCATTACTGTTTTATTGTTATATCTTACTTCAAACTATTTATGGATCTGATACTCTTTCATGTGTATGTAATAATATAATTTTAATAATTTGACATCACATTTCAGTTTTATTGCTTATTGCCTACTTATTTTTATTTGTTATTTAAAAGAACTGTTTCTAAACTGCATGTTATGTATTCTCCTGGAAAATGATGTACTTTAATTTACAAATAATTCTTCTGAAAATACATTTGTATGTATTGTGTATATATCATACCTAATGACTTAGCAACAATATTTATTTGAAAAATATATACTTTAGCACATATAATACAGTTCTAAGTAAAAAATTATAGCAGTTGATATTAAAATGAATAATTTTATACCAATTGTCATTTATTTTTAAAATTATAGATAACTTATAAATTGTGTGTGTAATGAAATTATATAAATTCAATAAATATGTGCTTACTTTTCTAAAATGTTCAGTGGAAAGTTTTTCATTTAAATAAGATTAGAAATATTAATTATTTGGTACTGTTATACTTTGATTTTATTATTTTGAATATTGTATAATGACGATGAAGAATCATGTAAAATAAATACTTTTTTTAAATCTAAAACTATGCATAAGAACATTTTATTAAACATATTCAGCTCCTTAAAAGAGATTCTATTTATAACGAGATTCTATATACATTAAAAGAGATTCTATATATAGAGTTAAGCAATTCACAAAGCAAAATCTTCAATAAAGTATTTCTCAAAGAAGAATGAAAGCATTACCAACGAACATCATAATTACGATTAACATATTATCAAATAATATGGCTTCTATCCAATATTACATAAAATTATTTATCAACAATTATATAAGTGACTTACCATAATGAATATTAAAATCCCATTATGCTTAGCCATAAAATGTTATTTATCGAATAACATAATTATATTATTGCATATTGTCTAACTATTTAAATATTATTATTTTTTCCAAAATGTAATGAATAAGTTATTGTATACACTCTTCAAAAAATCGAGTGATTTTCAGTATTCCATAAATGTCAGATTTCTTTAATTCGTGTATGATTTTAAATAATTATTTCTCTGCATTTAATTGAAAGAAAAAATCTAATTACAATTTGTCTGGATGCACTGCTAAATTTTTTAAGAATTAATTTTAAATATTATTCAACTCGATTTTATTAAAAGTATACTCAAACAAGATGAAAAAGTAATCATTCCATAATAATTGTTTAGATCATTAGTAAAATGATAATCTATATGAATCCGAAGAAATATACGATCAGCACATTTTAATAATGTTAATATTTAAATGGGTGAAATAAGAAAAAAGTATCGACATATTACACTGCTATTATTTACTGTAATTGCCAGATTGGCTTAAAAGTCTAAATCTTTTTAAAATACTCAGACTTTGTTTTATGGATTTTAAATGGTACTTATTTATTACTGACATTTCAAATAATCTGATAATTTTTGTAGGATATTTTAAATGTGAAAACACCTGTGGCCGCATTTTAAAGTAAAAAAATAATTTTCAAAACGTTTTCTTTTCTTAATACGAGCAACAAAAAAATGCTTTTATATATTTAGTGCTCCCAGAGCATTTTTTCGCCACATACAGTCTTATCGTGAATTTTCTCAGAGAAAGATATTTACGTTGCTAAAGAAGCCACATTTGCTCTTTTTGTTAGAGTTCATCATCGAATTTAAAATGATGACTGTACTGCATCCACTGTAAAAGGTTCCTTGAGATGTCTAGATCAAAATTGTACAAAGGATAGAGAAGATTCCAAATCAGTGCTGTACTAATCATTGACTTTATACTATGAAGTCTAATAATGAGTGCTATCCAAGTACTCCTATCAAGCATTTGTTTTATTCTGTAGACATCGCGTAAGCTTCTGTTTGTACTGCAAACCTTAAGGCCATTATTTCTTGAGGATCATAGACCACATCACGAACATAAATATGATCTGTTTCATTAAGAAAATATATTCTTATGTCATTTAAGTATTATTTAATAATACTTATTATTATTTAAATAAATAATAATTTAAATATTCAATTAAGTCAAGAAACTCAAAATGCTTGAATGCACTTGTGGAATTCTTTCATCATGATGTATTGCTATTTAGTAACCAATTTTTGTGCTGATCAAGTACTCCACATCACAAGTCATATGATAAAGGCTAAATTTAGTTGCATATAAATTTTTCAAGGGACGTCAGAGTTTATATGGAGGCAAACTGTATAAGCATGTCTCAATAACGTATTTTAAACCAAGACAATCAACAATAGAGGTGCTTTGATACCGAGGCTAAAAATAAAGTTAAAAAAGAATATTTTGTATTTAAGATGTTTTTTAATAAATAAATGTAAATTTTTAGCTAGGTAATTGATTGCAGAATAGGATATCTAATTTGGTTCTCCTATTTAAGCAAAACTAGTTTAAATGAAATTGAATCAGATCTATATTCACAGTGTCGGGAAATAATATGAAAATTCTTATCAGTCTGTATTGAAAATAAATTTTAATAATATTATCTAAATAGTAAATTTTAATAAAAAGTTTCAGTGTCATCAGTTTAAATCTTGATTGCTGGCTATTGTAAAATGTATGTGTTTAGCATTTCATTTCCATTAAAATTTTTATTACAATTTAGTATATAAATGACATTTCAACTTGACAAATTTATTTTCAATCTAGACTGACAAGAATTTTCATATTGTACTGTGAATATGGATCTGATGCTATTTCATTCAAACTAGTTTTGTTTGAATGGGGGAACCAAATTAGATATCTTATTCTGCAATTGATTGCCTAGCTAAAAATTTACATTTTTGTTAAAAATTAGCTTAAATATGAAATATTCTTTTTTTAACTTTATTTTTCAGTCTAGATATCAAAGCACCAATATTGTTGATTGATTGTCTAAGTTTGAAATACGTTATCGAGACATGCTTCTGAAATTTGTTTCCGTATAAACTCTAACGTCTCTTGCTATGTTGTATAAATTATAAAAATTTATATGCAACCTTTATTACATGACTTGTGATGCGAAATACTTGATCAGCACAAATTGGTTACTAAATAGCAATACGATGAGAGAGTTTCACAAATGCATTCAAACATTTTGAGTTTCTTTATTTAATTACTGTACTATTTATTTATCTTGTTATTTAAAAAATAGTTTTCTTGATAAAATAGGTCATATCCATGTTCATGATATACTCTACAATGGTATCTTAAAGGAATAATAGCCTTAGTGCCCAGAAAAATGCCTGCGGTATACAAACAGAAAATATCGAGATGACCAAATGAAAATTGCAAATGCTTACAAGGAATACTTGCATTGCACTCAATATTACGCTTCACATTATAAAGTCAATTAGCAAAAGTATAGCAAATAGTCAAAAGTATAGCACTAATTTGATTTGGAATCTTTTCTATTCTTTGTGTACAATTCTGATCTCGTAATTCTCAAGGAACCCCTTAAAATAGATGCAGTACACTCATCAATTCAGATCGCATGATAAAATCTATCAAAAGGAACAGATATGGCTCCTTGAGCAATCATAAACACCCTTTTCTGAGAAAAGTGCCGAAATGATTGTATGTGAGGAAAATATGCTTGGCTTCGTGAGCACTATAGGTAAAAAAGGATTTTTTGTTGTTCGTATGAGAAAATGAAAGCGTCTTGTGAAAATCACTTTTACTTTAAAATGTAGCCACAAGTGTTTTCACATTCAAATTATATTACTAAAACTAGCAAATTATTTGAAATGTCGGAAATGAATGAGTACCATATAAAATCCATAAAAACAAAATATGAGTATTTTAAAACAATTTAGGCTTTAAACCCGATCTAGCAGCTGAGTTGGTAATGGGAACTTAGTTCAACAGTTCTTAGCTCCTCTGCTACTTATACTATATGAAATCTACCATACAAAATATTTATGGAAATAAAAAAGGAAAGTGTGGAATAAAAAAGGAAAGCTAGAAATGGAAATAAAAAAAGTATTAGAGAGAGCTTATAGTTCTCAAGGAAAAAGTTAGGTTGAACAAATAACAAATAAATTATTTTAAAAATTAATCCTTGCAATTAAAATTAAATTTAATTTTATCATTTTTGATTCATTTAATTTTTGTGCCATCAAACAAGAAATTTCAAAATTAATTTTATAAAAACAATTTTAAAATTTCCTATTTAATGATAATTTTTGAAATAATTATTGATGCTTCCTTTAATATTACTAAACATTTAAATTAATGCTTTTATAAAAAAATAATAAAACAGGAAAATGAAATTTATATAATTAGTTACTAAAATAGTTTCTTGAAATATTTTCGACGGTGGTGAATTTTTTTACTCAACGGTAATTTTTACACACGAGAGTGGATGTTACAGCTTAAAATGGATCCCAAAATACTACAAAAATCCTAGCCTCCAAAAATTCATCTTTATCTGTATAGTAAATTCAAATCAAATCAGTGCATGATTATTTTATACTGTATGACGCCATTGCATCATCTGTATGATACATTCAGTAATAAAACTATCCTTTGAAATGCTGAACAATCATTAAAAATCACAGGTAATTTTGAAGTAGTGAAAAACATTAATCATCTTGATTTTACTTAAAATAAAAACCTCGAATTAATTAAATGTGTTTTAATTTTCAGTCAGTATATTTTTTCTGAAAAAGCTGCTGCATTTCATGTTTTTTAATTTAAGTTCAAGAAAACTTTTCTCTATAAGCAAAATGTTGTAGAAACCATTGACATGCACAATCTCATCCTGAATTGAAAAGTCTGGAAATCCTTTACATACTTATGCATCAAATGAGAAGTAAACATCATCTTTTTCAATGACACAGATTCTGTACCATCGAAAGCTTTGAGTACTTGTATTTAGAAAGGATTCATTAAATATTAAAAAAAATCGCTTTTTGGTGAAAAATCGAGGTTTATTTCCTGGAAGAAAAACAATCTATGGAGTACTTTTCTCATAGCAATATATATATATATATATATATATATATATATATATATATATATATATATATGTTACTATATTTATGACAATTTTGCTTTCATGTATTTGAATAATATAATCACCTATTTTTAATAAATATTCGTTATTTAGGGAAAATAATTCTTTGTTTATACAGAATCTAATCAAAATAATAATTCCATAACTTAAACTCATATTAATTTTAAACAACAGTTTAAATAGATTGAGAAGTATGAAATAGTGCCAGATAACACAAAAATGGTCTACTTATTCAAGTCTACGAATAGCGTTAAAATAGTTTCTTTTGTTAATTCAAATCGTCAATCTGACAAAAAATCATGAAGCTCTTCGCAATAATGCGGGTTCTGCTGTAAAGAATTATAAAACTGAAAAGAAAATAGCGTAAAAGAATGACAGCGTTTTTTTGAATTTTCTGGTCCACGGCGCGCTCTGTTATTAAAAGAAGATCGGACTGACAATGTTTAGATTATTTGACTATTATGTCATCAAGAAAGAGGTCAAGAGGTTTGCCATTTGAAAGGATGACGCCCACTTAAGAGGGAGTAAGGGCTGAAATAGAATAGGGTTTAGAGCACTGAAGAAGCCGAAGGGTACTAGTAGTTGCTGAGGCATGGTAGAATGCATAAATTACTTTTTCTATGTTGTATAATCTTGCATGAAGTAAGGGTTTAAAAAGCAAATTTCAAGGTAATGTTATTTATTAACAATCTTTCCGTAGTTATGAGTATAACGCAAAGCAACAAATTTTTAACTCTTTTTTAGATTTCAAAAACAAATTCTCATACAGTTCCAGAGTCTTTTTTTTTTTTTTTTTACAATTCAAATTTCTATCATTTATAGCAGTAAGAGGATTAAGGATTCACATACAAAGAATTGTTTAATTTGTCGCTTAACGGTTACTTTTGCACACAAGGCTTAATTAGACAGGGGTCTACAGTTTCCAAACAATTAAAAAATCCACGCTCAAGATGGGAATCAAACTCATGAACTGTTGAACTGAAGTCCAGAGCGTCAACCATTCGACTGCCACTTGGCATATAAATCTTTTTAAAATATAGTTCTAAAAACTAGTGTTAGCTAATTTATATAGAATGTGAACACACATTTCACAATTTTGTTTTCCTTGTTCAAATCTAGAGATAACACTTTTACCACAATTTGAAGACTACAATTAACTCATTAAGTTAATCACCTTTCATTAAAGATTATTCATTTATAGGAACAATGTTTGCTATATTTTTCGTTCTTTGGTTATTTTTTGAAAACAGGGGCTACATTTTAAAATGGATTTCGACTTACAATAAATAAACAGGCACTATAAGAGACTGAACTTGTGAACTTTAGTAAAGACAAACTTTGATACTATGTCTGAATCAAATGAAATTCAAAGTAATTAACACACTTAATGTGTATTACATATTAAATAATAGCATTCAAAATTTCAAACAAAATGCTTATTTTATATATATAAGAAAAAAAACTTAACATTTTTAATCATAAAATTTTGCTTTAATAAATTTACTTATCATATTTTTGCAAAAGCTATCGGAAGGTTGCATATCAAAGAAATTTTTAAATATTTACGTATTCAATTTTAACAAATTGGCATACCCTTTATATTTTAATTGATTTCAAAAATTTAATTAATTTATGATTGTTTATAAGAAGGGAGATTGTCAAGTAAAGATTTTAAAATACATAAGAATGATCATTTCCTTTTGATTTTACGAAGCACGTCAGAATCTATTTTTTAATCACATTTAACCAAACTCTTTAAATATTCTGCCCGTTCAGCTGAAATGAATTGAAATGGTGATCAGAGTGACGACTGTGCAATCCATTAAAAATCACAAGATCTTCTTTAATAGTAGTGAATTTATTTATAAATGAAATTATATGCAAATTTAAAAATGTAACCATAAAATCAAATTAAGAGATTTTTATAATAAAATATATTTAAGGATTTTTACAAAAATTAGCTATTATAAAAATGAGACTAAAAAAAATTTGCTTCTTTTCAATCCTAATTTCTAAGATTTGATTTCCTTAAAAATTCACTTCAGGACAAAGTGTCTAATGGATCAATGAAAATGAATGAATCCAAATTTACTATAACATTTTTCAATGCACTAATTTGAAAGTACTTTAATGACATAATTCAGTTTTTTCTCAATCACAAGTTTTGTATTACGCTTTGTTGCTTGTGTCCAAATTACTAAATCATCAGCTCCTGTAATTCTCTTCAGGTGGCAACTATGTTATTTATGTAAATGTTAAATAGGATGCAGCTGCTTACTGAAACTTGTGAAAGGCCAGTTTGTAAGTAATAGTACTTTGAATAGTTATTGCCATATTTAATTTTACAAATTCTTTGTTCTGAAAAAGATCTTATCCATTTTAGCATACATTTAGTAGTTTTTTATGCAGCATTTCCAGCCATATCACATCAAAGGCTCCTTTAAAATCAATGAACACTGTTGTTAAGATATCCATGACATCTTTGACAATTTGGCTAAGTAAGGTGACTTGATCATTAGTTAATCAATTATTGAGACACCAACCTATATTTCAATACAAAAATATTCAAAAGAGGAAAAGATATATAAAATATGTAATGAAAATAACAAAAAAATTAAAAGGTATTTGAATAACGACTGCACAAGAATGTCGGAAAATAAATAAAAGTAAATAAAGTTATTTGGCAAAAAATCTTTTACGAATATTTTAAATTTACTTAATTATACAAGAGGCAAGCATTTTGAGCAATTTTTTTCATGGAAGCTCAAATTTGTTAAGTCTTTTAGATACTTTTGCCCTAAAAGATAAATAAAATTATTTTGATAAAATCAAAATTAGTAATGAAAAGAAAAAAAAATAAAAAAAAAAAAACTTAACAATTCTTTATTATATTTCATTAATAAAAATATTTTAAAATTAGAAAAAAATTATCCTCAAGAAGTAACGTCATGGAAGTAATGTAGCATATCAGAGGAACAGTTATGCCTGATTCATTGATGTTTCGGAACGAGCAATTCAATATTTTTAAGAGAGACGCATGCGCAAGTCCCCTTACATAAAAGGGTTCAATACTTACAAACTGTATTTCAGGAACAAAATTTTCGCAAAACGCTCAGAAAATTCTTATGCAAAAGATTTGAGTTGTGGTATTAACAGTTTGCTTGTGTTTCATCAAAGGCTACTTCACTATTCTTATGCAGATCTAATGAAACAGAAACAAGCTGATTTAAATAAAAAAATACACAAAACAAGATATTTTTTGTTTTAGCAAAGATAGTAAATAAGATTTCCTTGGATGAAATAGAATTTGTCTTAAAGCTGCAAATTAATTTTGCGAATAAATCGATAGTTAACATAAATCTTAAATTGTAGCAATATTGTCAAAAAGTCACATTTTTTCCTACGACGAATTCAAAAGGATCCGAAATCCTCTTGAATAAAATACATTTAAACAGCCTGCACAACCCAGTTCACGAAAACTCCAAATGATTTAGTTGTCCCACACAGGTGCCCGATTAATTATTGATGCAAGCGAACAGATTATTTGCAGCTAAATTAAATCTATAAATCATGCAGGGAACAGGTTAAAGCTTTGGTACTCCTTTCTTCAAAAAGGCAATGTACACATATTGAAGAATCTCTATCGGTAGAAACGATATAATGTTCTCAAATAATATATTCACTTTAAAACAATCTTTTACAGAATTAGAAATATTGAGCTTTAGCATCTGCCATCCAGATTTTTTTGCAAATAGCATCGCTTGAATATAACGCATAAGATATGCAAGTTCAACCATCGGAGATGAATCGTATTGTCGTACTGGTCCTTCCAATATAGAATGAGTCTTTCCACTCGAGAGAAATATCGTCACTTCAGTTACTTTTATCATAGAAAAAATGGTGTAAAATGGATATCAATTTAATATTGTTTTAGATTTTAAAATTAAGTTCGAATGTCACAATATGTGCAACAGATTCTATTGTCCCCCCCCAAAAAATTTTTTTACGGTCTTTCATTATATCTTCACTGACATTTGGATCGCGGTATCACATCCATTGAGAACCAAAGCTTTAGAACAGTGGTACCAAACTTTTTTCATCCATGGATTCTTTTCTATTGATAATATTTGTGCAATGATCCCCAAGTGAAAAAAGCTACATAAATGCGAATAAATGCATTTATGTAGCTATCTTAAAAAAAAAAAATTATTGTTGCAGCATTTATTGAAATTAAAATAATTAATAGACTTGGATGAACTTGAGATGATATGAGTGTATTTATGACCAACCCAATGTTTGTGAGTAGCTATTGTATATTCTTACAAGCATAATTTTAAGTCTGTTTCTTTTTTGGGATAAGATTCCTAATGACAGTATTTGTTGATTTTTTTTTTGCACACTTTACATCTTCGTGTTTAATTTTTGGAAGTGAGTGTACTTAATACATTATTTATTATAAAATTGGAATTTATTTTACTGAATGGATGGTTAAAAAATCTAAAAAATTTTAATGAAGTAGATATAATGTAAAGTGATATAATAAAATGACAACTATGAGCTTGAGTAAAAAATTTTAATAGGCTTGTTTATGTAAACAGCAAAACAAATGTATATTTACACTGCAACAATGACTGAAGCTTACAGACAAAATTCTACAAATTATGAAGAGTGAAAAACATGTGATGGAAAGAAATATGGCAGTCATTCGAAACATTTTTTATAAATAAAGCACTTTGACACAACACATTAAAGGCAAAGTTTTTAAAACAAATCAGTAAATTAGAAATTATATTTTTCAAACCTTTTTCCATTTAAAAGCAATGTACATATAGCAGACCCTAAACCAATTTCTTTACAACTTGACTACAGAAATGCTATAACTAAAACTGCTTTCATTTTATACTTTGCATGTCCTTTTTACCATAGCAATCAATTTTCAATGTATAAGAATGAATAAAAAATTTTTTTCTGGACTATCTCAAGAACAACAAAATTTCAGTAATTTTCACGAATAAGTAGTCTAAGTGAAATATAAAGGAGAAAAAGCACTGACATGGCACAAAATAAAGTTACCTTCGATAACTGAGTATGAATATGAAATGATAAAGTAATATATTTTATGATATAAGTATTGTTTTAAAACTAAATAATTAATTTGTAGTAAATAATGCATAAACAATATCTAAGAATTAGAAATAAGAGAAATTTCATAACATCAATATACAAATCTTTTAAATAAATTACTAAGGAAACTATTTTTAATAAAAGAATTTAAAATTTAACCTTCACAAAACAATTTTAAATAATAATTTATAATTCCAGATTCACAGTAAAAATTATTCATAAGAAACGAATATTCTTAACAGAATAAAATATGAAAGTAATTCAGAATTAAAAACTATTAAGTCTCGTTGCAAATACTAATAAACTGAAGCAAAATAATAAAAGTATCCAAATATTAAAAAATTATTTAATATGTTTTTATATTTGGCATTTTAATATTCAATTTAACAAATGGACTAAATTACTAAATATTCATTACAAAATTATTACAGACTTATCATTAATACTACTACATAATATTGTTATTTATACATGTTATTCTGAATTATATTATCTTAAGCAGATAGGATTGAAATTTCCAAAACTAAACACTAAGTATATTTTTTAAGTTTTATGATAAGCAGAAGAATAATTTGAATAAGAGCTTTGCGATTGAATTCACAATTTTAAATAAAATAATTGTTCTTTAACTAAAAATAATTAATTTTGAGTAAATTTTGAATTTGCTTAGCTTATAAATAGAGCTTAAATAAATTTATATGAGTGCATATAAAAATTATATATTTCTTTACATTAATAATAAATTTTCTTACCAAAAATGTGTTTAACATCACTAATGACTTAAAAATAGTTTACCACTAATTTAAGAATTAAATTCAATAAATATTAGAAAAGAATTTTTTTCACATAATAAATAAAAAATGTTATAAAAATGACACTCAATAACATTGATATTTTGATGTATTGTTAAATTTAATAAAGTTATTTTTTTTACTCAAGGTTTTATATATCTGTAACTAATACAATTTGATAAACAAAACAAGTTTCTTATAGACATTTAAAAATACTTTTTGAACACTTCTTTTTGCCTTAAATATTAATGAGATAATTTTTAGAAAAATTTTAAATTTTTAATATGTTATAAAAGTTAAAGCACAACAATTTTTAAAATTGTATTTTTTTGCAAAAAAAAGAAGAGTTTTAAATTATATATAAAAACTGCCACGAATAATTCCAGTTAATAATAAATTTAATTTCACTGGTGGCATATCATCTTTAATACATAAGAAGGAATTAAGTAAAGCCTGTTTAAGACTACTTAGAAGGACACTTAAAATATTTCATATATTACATCATCAACAATTAAATGAAAATTTAGAATAATATACAAATTAATACATAAAATTCTACTTAATTCTACTTAGCAAAAAAAAAAAATTAATTAAAAATTATAACTTTTAATAAATATAACTGAAAAACTGAATATTTAATTGCTTTTAAAATCTTCTTATTTGTATTGTTATTAATAATACACTTTTTAGTTTGAATGTTATCACTTTTAATACAAATATACAAAATAAATTAAAATCAAGATTAAAAGAAGCTAGAAAACCATAACAAAATTTAATACAGAACATTAAAAAAAATGGAATATGAAGATATGAATCTGTCATTGCACATTTCATATAGTTATTAAATTTATAATAACTATTTCTTAATTAAGAATCTATAATGAGTATTATTACCTCTCACAATCATCAAACCTATGCTTTTTATACATATATTTTTTTAAAAATTATTATGTCAGAACACACATATTATCTATTAAAATATATGGTAAAACGAATTCTCTTTCAAACGGACATAGAATCCATTACATTTGAATAAACAAATTGACAATTCGTGTAACAGTTGCATAGATTATAGTAATAAATACAATTTACAGGATAAAAAAGCATGTTAAAATTTTCTACATATTCATACAATCATGGTAACCTTATGGATTTACAAAATATTGAGCACAGACTGATAGTGGTTTTTAAATGTGAGGTTTTCCAGTGCAATTCATAAAATGCATACATATAAAGTGTTCCAAGAAAATGAAATTTTGAAAATAAAAATTTATGGATAAAGTCTCTGATTAAAATTCTACTATGTACAATTGATATAACTTTTTTCTAGAATCATGTACAACAAAACAAAAACATTAAAACAAAAATTAATAAATGCCACATTTTTAAATTAAATTAAGACACTTGAGACCATACTTTCACAAATAAAATTGATGGTTTTGTATGAACCACATAAAACTTACATAATATGGAACAAATGTAAAAATCATAATAAATGACTGTGACATTAGAAGATGGTTCTAAATACATGTGAAAAATCAATCTACATTATCATCAGCACAACCTTGTAAGACATTTATTGCAACAACAATTATAAGCCTTTATTAAATTTATATTTTAAAAAAATTTTTTTGCATCAATTTGCAAGACAGAAACTGAGTCTAGACTTAAGGATATTAAATCACTTTAAAGTATAAAGGTATTTAAACATTTTATCTAAATACTAATCACTATGCTAATTTAATTAAAATTAAAAGATGTGTGTGTATCGGCATGATTATAATATATATAACTGAATATAAAAGTAATGCAAATTTTATTAACATATTAAAAAATAATTCCATATTTAAAATATTATAGAGGAAATTTATTGTTTCTTATATAAAAAATTGATGAATAATTTAGATATTAAAAAAAATTTTTAAAAATGATTGGCAAAAAATACAATAAAGAAATGTTAGATTTATTTGCTACTTAGCACTTTATTTTTCACTTTTGATGAATTTACATATTATTTTGGAAAATTGAAAGATACTTTAAAAATTATTTACCAATAAAATAATTCCATTATGTAATGCAGTTTTAAGTTCACATAAAGGACACAGAATACTCAAGCATAAATTGCTCAGTAATCAAAAGTTAATAACAGTTTTCATAAATAAATTATTTGAAATATTATGTGAATAAGTGTGAATGATTTATTTACCAAGTACAAATGCAGATATTTTTAAAGGCAAAATAATAGCTGCTTACCTTTATTTATAAAATTTCTAAAAAATAGCATTATGTATGTATAACATAATTAATAAGATATGGTTATCAAAAATTCATGCATACTGTAATTGCATTACAAATAGGTAATCAGCAAAATAGGTGAAATGATTTAAAGAAATTTTTAAAGAGTGTAAAGCAGATACAGCTCCTTTCCACAAAAAACATTAATCTACTTTCAAAGCTTATTTTTGTTTATTTTAGTGTCATTGTTTAATAAAAGGATTATTTTACCTCGTATCCTGTAATAATTTAAAAATTACTAAATTAAACCAAAGTTTTCTAAAAACCTCCTCATTAAATAAAAAGCAAATAGAGAGATAAAACATAATTAGTATGTGATGTTGTAAACTATTGCTAATATATTACAAAATATGTTGGAAACATACCTATTAAAATATATGCTAATCTTCTGCAAAAAGAGAAATATCACAAAGAAGTGATTAGAAAACTTTTAATTAAAATTTTATCCAAAAATAATATATTTCATTTAGAATTTAAAATTTTTAAAGAAAAGCGTTAAGATATTATATACGGTTAAAGTATTGATTAAACAATGTAATGTAATATAATAGTAATGTAAAGTAGTAATCAATAAAATTGTTAAAGGAAAGCATAGTTTCGATTTATTGGATTTATTCGATAAATAGTAAGACAATTGCATATTAGTAACTAAAACCTTTATGCATTTCACAAAACTATGTATGTATATAAAACAAAAAAGAATGTGATCGTCCATTTACATGAGTATTTGCATGGGTTTTGGACAACATTTTTTATTTACAAACCGCTATGACAAATTTTTATTCAACCCAAATATATATACAAACTAGCTCAATGCAATACAATACCATATTGTAATAAATGTCAATTTTCAGTAACTTTATCAGCAATTAATTTTAAAGTTGATAAGTGCACCTCGATTGCTATACATTTTTTTGCCAATAAAATGGTACATAATAAATAACTATATATCATTGTACAATATTTTATTGCTGCTTTTAATAAAACTAATAGCATAGAAATTAAATAAATGTGAAATATCTGGCAACCCTACCATTGTAAAAGATAACAACGATAAAATATTAATTTATAATTTTTAACAAGATTTAAATTAAAATAGTTTCCTAGTATAATTGTTAAAAATTAAAAACTGACATATAACATGAGAAATAAATTTAAAAAAACATAATAAATGGTTGCCAATAGTATTCACTTTTTTACAAAAACATTTAAATTATTTAGAAGTCAACTCATTTATGATTCATAAATATGATGGAAATGATTAATGACTAGCATAACAAATGAGAAAACTTATGCAAATTCGCAATTCAAAAACAAAATACAAGTATGGAGAATAAAGAATTTAATTTTATGAATAATTTTCATAATTGAATATTAAAAACACATATATAAAAACTCATAAAAGGGTAATATTCGTAAACTTGTAAAGCTTTTAAATCGAAATGGTATTAATGACACAGTAAATGATAATAGGAAGAGTAGATAATTTTAAAAATCATTAAATATAAATGAAATAATAAATAATCTTTAACATTTCATTTATTACAATTTCCAAAAGAAACACCAGTGTTTGAGTGCACTTTAAAATAACTTTATATGGTTTATAAAATGGATTAAAAATCAGTGAAAAAATTGCAAATAATACCAGTATTTAAAATTCTATATTATATTTCTGAATAACCTCTAGTTGATTGGCAAAATAATTTCGGATATTCATTAAACCATAGTATGAACATTATGCATATGTAATTCTTATAGAAAGTATATTCATTAAATATGTTTTGACCAATAATTTATTATTGAATTGTTTCATTTAAGGCATTTTATCCTCAACTGATGTGGCATATATAAGACACAGTTGATGAATCAGCGATTTTAATGCTTATGATGATGTAAATTGAAATTAACTTAGTAGGGTATTCATATTAAAACTATTTATTTTAAATAATTTGAAATTTTTTCAAGTCATTTACAAGTGCCTCACTTACACTCAAGCAGCATTTCTACAAAAAAATTAACATAAGATTAATAAAAATTAACAAGAACTATTGATGAAAGAACATTTTATTAATATATTCAAATTTGCAAACAAAATGTTTTTGTTTAAAAAAATGTTCTTTTAAATTTAAAACGGCACATTTCAAATAAATCTTTACATTTAACTCAGTTCCTGATTATATGCAACTTCATTCTTTTATAAAAACTTTGAAATTTGACAACTGCATAGTCAAAATTTGCACTTATGAATAAAAATTTACCCTTTCGTTGAAAGGACACACTTTTTAATAAAATTTCACCTAATTGAGTGAAACATCCTACAAGGTTCTGCAAAATGAGCTATAGATACAATGCAGGTGTGAGACAATTAAAAACACTTATTTTTAAGTGGCTTGATAGTCACCAACAACTGTACATATCACGTAAAATCATTATTTCAGCACAATGCAATTACAGTCATCCTTTGCATCTTGGAATGAGCTGTAAAGCATTCACTTGGAAGTACTGAAGCCCACCAAATAAGCAGGATCAGATCTTGATTTGGATCATGACTCAGTGAATAATATTCAGATGTTCGCCAAATGGCGAACCACTACACTCAGCTGAGAGATAAGTTAGTTTTCCTCCTTATTCTTTTGCCCAGTCCTCCATCAAGAAGGTATGACAGGTCAACAGTTTGTTTGCAAGGCATAAGGCTTAAAAGCTTCAGCAGTAATTCATTAAGATGAGCACGCTTCTTTTCTCTCTAAATAATAAAAATAATGAATATAATATCTAACAAATTTCCATTTAATTAAAAGTTAGTTATAAATTAATAGAATTTTATATTATAGGGGAACAGTTCAGCATAAGTAGATTTTATGTCAATTTTTCCTAAATATTGACAAAAAAAAATTAAATTGGATAAATGGGATAAGCCCTTATGAACATAGTCATATGACCCACACGAGCAAAATAAACATTCATTGTAACCCAAACTAAAAATAAAATAGCACAGTTGGGAATAATACTCATACAAATGTTACAGTTTGATAACCATTTTTCCAAGTATTACCAAAAACAAGTAATGACTGATTTTGGAATTCCATTTGTTTTAAATTTATAATTCATTGAAAAAACATGAAGTACTGCAAACAAGATTTGAATTCTTTATCTTTCTACAGCTATAAACATTAAAATGCTTATATTCATGCATTCTAGTTATTAAATAAAATTATTTTATTGACATACTCAATAATTAATAATTATAACCTACAAATTTTTCATTCATCGTAAATATCTTTAAAGCATGCATGACTTTAGTTAAATAAATTAATCACTTTTTAAAGATTAGTGAAATTATATTGTAAATATAGCTTCAACTCAAAAAAAGAAAGTGGTCTTTAGAATATGAGATTTTTAGTGATTTCACACTTTTAATATTGGAAGCAGATAAAAATCAAATAGTGTAATTACTATTTGATTTGTGTTATGGATTACCCCAGAGAAATAGATATATATCAAATGATTAACTTATATTAAGCAAAGCACCTTTACCTTTCTAATGTCCTAATATATAAAATCTTAATATGAATTATGTACTTCTCATTCATAAGTATTTTACAATATTCTTTAATATTATGATTTTTTACAATTTATATCATATACCTCAATATATGTTAACAAATATTAATTAAAACAAATTATTATATAAATAAATGAAATGGAACTACTGTAATAATGGTTGGTTTTTAATTGGTGTTTAATATAGAAAACTGTTGACTTTTTGCAAAAAACCTTTTTAAATTGAAATAAATTTGATTTTATGTTAAGTACTTCGATTTTGTGTTAAGTACTTCTTTTAACACATTACTTGCATGACCTATTTAAGTGATAGTGTGACTATCAAAAAATATTCCTTAAAATGATATCCATGTGTAACATTAGCCATTTTTAAATCACTTATACATATACTAAAGAATTTTAAGTACTTGCACATAAAATATTTTAAACTTGTTACATCTATAAATGTAAATAAATTAAATTACATTTACAGATCTAACAATTGCAGAAAATGAACCAACATTTGCACCTTTAAAATAACACAGTACAAGATAAAAATGTAAAGAATTCAAAGAAAAAAATTTTATTTCATAAAATATCAGATTCGAGATTATCTGTCTTTTCTATGGCAAATATCAATAGTAATAGAAAGTACTTTTTACAAATAGTATACATGAGAAACACACAGTTCACAGACATTTTCTACAGAACAGACAAATGAATTGCAGATTGACCAACTCAATGTATTGTAGAAGTAAAACCATTACTTTGTTACTGCATTACACCCATATATAAATGCTTTATTCTTTTGAATCCTCAACTATGGATTATCATATCATTACAGCTACCATATCCAGAACTATTATTTCTGGATATGGTAGCAAATAACTTTCTTATAATCTTCTAGCAAATTAAATATATTATCACCTAATGAATGATTGCAAAACTAAAAGAATATTTGTAGCACATAAAACTGTTTAGCACAAAAAAGTGTATATATCATACACCATAATTTTTTACTGTCTAGTTGCAAATTGAAAAAATGAGTTTTTTTAACAGATTTTACCAACTACAAACCCAACATAAAAATACCTCACTCTGAGTTAGTATTATGAACATTTTTACAGAGCTGATATAATTTTAATTCCTTCCTTCCATTTTTCATTCCTGGTCTGATAGAGAAGATTTAACTGCTAAATCTTATTAATTGATAAGTAATAGATTACAGCTTATTTATTGAAACATTTTAAATATTTATTATCTGGTTTCAATTTATATATTTTTATATTTATAGTATACATTTTTATATTTATAGTATATATAGTATACAATTTATATATTTCATACAGTCAAAAACTAAAACAATGTAAATGCAGAAATACTGCTTTACTTTTATGCTCCATCAAAGTATATGAACAATATATGCAAAATTAAGTTAATTTCAAAACTTAAGAATCTATTTAAGTTTCTTATATATAAAGTTTTAAATTTAAAAAAAATCATGCAAAAAATTATATTTGTTCAAAGCCACTCAATTATTTGTTATAACTCTGAGATTTAATTTGAAGCTAAATGGATTATTTAAGGTGGCATTTAAATTTGTGATGTAAGTTCTAATACAAAGTGAAGCACAGTAAATTGTCTTGTTAGAATTCACAGTATGGAAGCACAGTAGGTAGAAAAGAAAGGAAAGTGAGCATTCATATAATGACTGATGATAGGTTTGTATTTATCTACTATTCACACAGTAATAATGCAGTGGACATGCGCGGAGCATCCTTTTTGCGCTGAAATCTATTTCTCAAATTCCCATTCACTCATGGCAGAGGAATGTGCTTTTTATTTGCATTTTCCCCATATGGACGTGTCTAGAGGGCAATCAATTATAAATTGGGTAAATGCATTAAGGAAATGTGTCATCTGTATGAAAAGGACCTAAGAGAAGCACAACACCACCCTTGTTGTGTTGTAATGCTAATGTTGAACAAACTGTAATCATTGAAACACTCATCTCAGAAACAAGTACTAGCTCTTGGCATTTCAAAACATTCATTCTGCCAGATTCTTCATAATGAACTGAATTTTCCATAAATAAAATGTACGTGATGCAGCAATTGCCTGTACAGGATTATGTAACATGCAGAATAACTTATGAAGACATGCTTGCAACAATACTCCCTGTGATATAAATGTGTGTTTTCCTAATAAGACACATTTTCACCTCAGTGGGTGTGTCAAGAAACAGAATATGTAGTACTGGAACAAAATAAACGCTAGACTGCATCATTGTGTGGTACTCTATATCACAAGTCCATGTCCTTGGCCCATACTTTTCTTCAGAAAATTATCGTTCTGTAACTGTGATAATTTGGATTGTTACTTAAGTATGCTGTAAGAGTTTTTCCACCTGGCTTTTAAGATCTCAATTTCAACAAAAAGGTACTACTGTACACAAAGCAGGCTATGAATTTTACAAGAAAACTGTTCCATGCAAGGCTTATCTCGCATGTGTGGGATCGCAACTGGCCCACACATTCTTCAGAATTAGCTTCATGCCATATCTTCCCTTGGGATTACCTGAAGTCGAAGATGTATTGAAAACGTTCCAACATAAATGATAATGAAGCAAAAATTACCAAAATACCAGAAGACATGCTTGAAAGAATGCATGATAATTTCAAAATAAATAATTTAGAATATTATTATAGCTGCCAAATCTTGGAAAAGTGCTTTAGTACAACTTTTTTATATGTTAAAATTATACATTTGTCTACTAAACACATATTTTCTTAACTCAATTTTTAATTAATTAAAAATGAACTTTCAATTAAAATATAAACTTGAAAAATTCAATTCAATCAAAGATTTATTAATTATAATTTTATTAATATAGTTTTATTTAATTCAAAGACTCTACAATGCATTCATAAAACATTATCATTTTGCCCCATTTATTTTTTCATCACACACACACACAACTCCTACAATTTTATACTCACATCTATATTTTTTCAAGCTTGTACCTTCCTCCCCTGAGAGAAAAAGGTGTTGAAAAGTGTATTTTCTAACCAATTGGTACCTCCAAGGCTACAGGATAGGACATTATTTCTCGATTTTCAAATGGGACGAAAGGGATAATGGACAAATGGGAAAATGTGATAATTTCCATTTCTCACAATAGTTAATAAGAAAATATTCTAAATTTATTAACTTTTTAAAATAATCAAAAATATAAATTATCAATATTTTTTTTAATTAACAGTTCTTCTGTGCTCTGTTACCAGAGACACAAAAAACATTCCCTTTTATCAATAAACTAAACCAGGGTACGTACAGATTTCCAAGAATCAAATCAAAAATCTCCAGGAGGTATCGACATTCACGTTAAATAATTTTTATTTTATTAATTGTTCTTAACCAAATATGCATATAATTATGTACATGCAATATTTTTCATTCATTTCTGTAAGTAATAAAAATAAATAATTGCAAACATCAATGAGATTACTTTTTATTTAAGTAAAAATCCTTAATGATTATTTCAACAGGCTTCAATGAATTAACAGCTATAACAGCAAATTTTTAATTTAAATAATCCACATTCTATATAATAGTGGATTATACATTGTATAAAATAATGAGTTATTTTAGAATTTTTTGACATTTTTAACAGATTCCTGTCTATTAATTTATTGAGTATTTCAAGATGTGTATGACAATTTCTTTTCAAATGTAAATACACTAACTCAAAACAAATAAAACTATTAGATATAGTTTCAAGAGTCCATTGGTCATTGAAAAGACACTTTTCACCTGGCTTATTTTAGTCTAAGCTATTTTTAGCTATATATAGCTAATTTTTATTTCAGTCTTTATTTCATTAATACAGAACTTCATCCTGATTCAATTGAATCATATGCAATTTTCATCAAGGGAAACATGGAAAATATGTTTTAACTCACAAATTTTATATTTATATATTAATATTAAAAGAATTTTATACAATACAAGGAAAACAGCAGCAAATAGAAAATAAATCAATTAAAATCGCCGGTCTTAATTGCACAACACATTTATTTTTGTTTGGTAATTACTTCACTTCACAATAACATTTCACTTCATTTCACTTTACATAAATCTAAATACAACGAAACCGAGTTATCACAAAATTATTGTAGCTGAACGTGTTTAAACAAGTCACCAGTTAAGAGTACAAAAATTTAATATCGATCCTTCCGCCATCTAGTGCCAATATTAAAAACTAATACTGAATTAAGTTTTCTAAATATTTTATTGAAAATTTTAAAATATTTAAACAAAAAAATTCAAAAAATTATAATATTTTTTAGAAAAAAATAAATGCATCAAGGTAAGAAAAAATTCCAGGAGTAATTCATGATTTTCAAGGAGTCTAGTTGAAATTACAGGAGTTTCAAGGGCCCTTAAATTATTTTGGGAATTTAAGGAGTTTCCAGGAGTTGTGCGAACCCTGATAAACATATAAACCTAGTGATCTGGCATAAAATTTACACAAGATGTGGAAAAGATGACAAGTCTGTATTATATATTAAAATAAAGAAAAACAATTTCAAGTGTAATAAAGATTAAAGTTAACATTCAAAATTCTTACACTTTCAGGACTTTCTTCCAACCTCATGCCTATTTCTTTCGGAGAGCCACGTTTTCTTTTTTCCTCTTTCTGCCCTTCAGATTTTGACTTTCTGTCAGATGACCCTGACTCAGAACCTTTTTTCTGGTAACTATTAGGAACAGCATGTGGCTAAAAACAGATTAATTAAAACAAATTAGTATACAAATTCTATATACAAATCTAAATTATACCAATGTGTACTTATAGCTAAAATAATTAATTTATTTAAAAATTACATTAATTTAATTAAATATTTAGTAATACAAATTTATAAGGATAACAACATATTATTCTAAATTTTAATTAAAAAAAAACACTTCTTAAAAATGACTTAAATTTATTTAGTTTAATTTCATTTTACATCAATTTCAACCTTAAGATACACATACATTTTGATTTTAAAAAATGGCTATGTGGCAGGATCAGCTTTGAACTTAAACATATTTTCTCTTTTTGGCAACATATCTCTAAAATTTGATAAGCTGCTAAAATTTGATAGTCAAAGTAATCAAACAAACATTTTTTTACTATATAAATTCAAATAAGTTTTTTAAAGAAAATTTTTTTAAAAAAAACTGATTTCTTCGAGAAGTTATAAGACTCAGTTGTTTAGCTAATACATTGAGAAAGAAGATCAATATGAAAATATACTGATGGCAGACTACATAAATGCTGTATAAAAAAAGAGTGCATTGTTAGCTTTCATTTGTGTAATTTGACAATTGATGTGTAACTGATAGATGTGATGACCCCACAAAGGTAATTTAAAACTTAGAACATAAAATGATGGTTGTAGCTAGACAAATAAGGTATACTATTTTAGAAATTTGCCATGAGGGTGTTTAACATTCCAAGAAAATTCCACATACAGTGACACGAGTGTGCTCTGAATCCTTAATTTAAAGTATAATCTTCCACTATGGGCAACACTGAGGATAAACACCAGCATGACAATATGTGCATCAGAGTGAATAAACAAACAGTACTAAATAAAAAAGTCACAGAAATTAATTTAAGACACATAATAAATGTGTCTTTTAATAGAGCAGTGCAAAATTAAGCTTTATTAATTCACGACAGACAAAAAGTAATTCAAGAATCTTTAATAAATGCATGACATCATCTATAAAGTGTCTCCCGCACTTGTAATCATATCAATTACGCTTTTGATGATCAGAAAACCGTAACTTTGTAAAATGAGTCACGTTTTCAGATATTATGTGCTGATAAGAGAGTTCGCACGAGACACATATTCTAAAGCCATGCATACCAGAGGCGGTTGTCAATAAGTCAATGTGCAAACTGCTGATGTATGTAATCTAATAATTTTGTAATAGTGTGAGTTACTTTTACAAAAAATAATGTAGTTCAACAGAACCATTTGTGAGGGCATGTCATTCAGTCACACAAGAAAAAGTGTGGGCGAAGAGGAAAAGTTGGTTAGTGTGATGATGAGAAGTAGCGGAAGTCCCACTCTTGAGGTGAATGAAAAATATATGTATCTTTATTAAATATGTATATTGTGTTAGTAATTAATGTTTGCATATGTTAATATAAAATAAACGTCTCATCAGAATTGAAGGTATTTTGTATTAGTGAACTATTCTGAAGGGGACAGATTCAAGACAACATCACAATAGAAGGGTTCAGCTCAAAACATAATGAGAACAATGCTGTGTTATGTTACACCAATCATTAATTGAAAACGGCAATGTTTTCCAACTTGAAGATCAATTGCAGCAATTCATAGACTTCATATTTTCAACAATTGATATTTCATGGTCAACTGTGTCATGTTATTGGATCACAACTGTGTACACACATAAATGGATAAATGAAAATACTAAACAATTCCGATAAATGATTTAGTTGTCTGAAGCAAAGTTTGCACACAGAATCTTACTCCGGCTGCACTTTCAGAATTATGATAAAATCTATACAGATGGCATGACAAAATATTTCGCTAAGAGACTTTCCAGGATCAATGCCATATCAAATTAAAGCATTTCATTTGGCAAAATGCTTGATGCAATATTAAGAGATATCACATAACTGGCCACTTAAGTTTATATTCTTAAATTTATAATATATTACATAAAATATTAAGATATTTGATAAGATAACTTTTAAAGAGGAATTAATATTTAAATATATGCTTTACAAGAATTAATGTTATAAGTCTTGAGAAAAATGACAAATCTGACTCCTTTTCTTACTTAATTTTCATATCTACATGCTAAGGTTTATGAAAGGATATACATAGATATACTTTTATATGTGTACCATCATATTTGGGGAAGAATAAAAAACCTAAATAAATAATAATCCTTATTAAACAATATTTTCAACGGAAATTTGAAACAGAAATTCTTTGTTTCAATTTTATGCACCAAAATGTTAATATGTTAATAAATTTTTGCATTAGTTATAAGAAAGAAGCAAAAATTCTTATATCACTAAAAATAATTTTTTTTCAAATGATTTCTGCTTGTAATTAGATTTTTAAACAATTTAAAAGGATTTTATTAAGAATTGAAGACAATATGTACCATATACATATTATATGTGTCAGAGTGTTTTTCAAATGAAAAGTTTATAAAATGTCAAAAAGAATATCAATTATAATTTATTAATAAATTTTCAAAAATAAAATTTCCCTAAAATTTAAATTTTAAAGTTTTTTTTCAAATTTTTGTTATACATTATCACACAGCAAATTGTTTTCAAGCAATTCTAAGTTTTACAGGCATTGTCTGAAAATCTGAATTCTAATATAATATCTACAACAAATCCAAGTTTTATATAGTAAATCATACTAACTCCTTTCTTATTAACTGTAAATTAAAAACAAGGTGAGTAAAAGATACAGTAACAATTTACTTTAAAAAGATGCAACAGCACTAAATTAAATTTCGATGTTATCAGTGTAAGGATATAAAATTTTAGTACCACCACTAAAGTATCAAAATTGAGTATTAAATTTTAAAAAAAGCTGATTTTCATAGATTTAGATTATATAGATTAATTCATACCATATTTGATAAAACTTTTAAATAACAATAAAATAAATAAAAATTATCATTAATAATGAGTATTAAAAATTGCATAATTAAAAAATGTAGATTTAAAATTTTTGCTCTATTAGTACAATATTTTATTTTAATAATGTTTCTATACTAAAGAATCATTTTATAAAAAATTTTAAAAATTGAGTCATAATAAAATTCAGAACAATATAAATTCAACTTATTTTCAACAATTCAGCTACAATTTAATATGTTAACAAATCTCACATTGAAAAACTTCTAAAATTTAAAAGCTAAAATTTTGGTATTTTTTTCTTTTCTGTTGCAAAAAAATTGTTTCTGGTTTTATAGGAACAATATACTAAATCATTTATATACAAATAAGACAACTAAAATCTTATTAAAAGAATATGCATAAATAATGGAAGCATTATGAATCTTTGAGTTAACAAATATTTAAATTAACCAATGAGTTCATTTCTTAAATAGCAAAAAATTAAACTCATGAAGATCAAATTTACAAAACACTTATGTTTTTTCCATGAAATTAAAAAAATAAAAATAAAAAAATTACAATCTTACCACAAATGTTCTTTTGGGATTCCTCTTTTTCTCAAAATAGTCAAATGCATATTTTTTTGTACATACAGGGTATCTAAAATGAAAGTTCAGGTAAAATATACATTCCACTGACATTTTAAAGTAACCAAATATCACATTCAGTTTAAATTAAATTTGTAAAGAAATTTTTTTAACTAGTAGCTTTAACTAAAAACTACAATTAATTAATTTACAAAAAAAAAAAAAAATCAAAATATTGCTTGAAAAAAGGACATTTTTAGCAAGAACATGATGTTGATGCAGTATATAAATCTTTTTTCTTAATTATTTTTAGGAGAAAACAATTAATATAAAGAAATATTAATTAGAATGGTAAAACATAAAAGAAAAATCATACATGAGGATAACTATTTTTTCTATGTTTCATAAACTTAATTTCTAATTTTCTTAATATTAAAAATGATTATAATGAGATTTTGCCAGTTTCTTTTCACTGTCTTCTTTCTATTATCTTGTATATAAAACTGACATTTTTAAGTTGAAATTTTCTTTCTGATGTTATGAATGAGATAGATCCATTAAAGTTTGATTTTTCATTGATAAATGGAAGACTAGATACTTCAAAAGACATACAAGGATATTTGTTAAACTGTTGGGATATCAAGAAATGTATCTTGAACATCTCCAAGAAACATGAAATATTAAGTAAATAAGCATAACAAAGGAAATATAGTATTAAACTGCAATGTAAGTTAAAATACTGCCCAATATGCCTTATAAAAGTCTATTAGAACAGACAAGAAAATTAAGCCCAATGTTTCATTTAATATTGCCACACTTCACAATTTTTAAAAATGATTATGCAAAGTTGAATCTTTCGGTTAACTCAAAAAACATATTTGAAAGGAAAAAATTTGAATGTATAGAGTGATCAGCTATTTGAATTTTATCTAGACATGCCAAACTCAAAACAAATTTTCTTTAATATCCACAACTTCCAGAAGTTTCATATATTGTTCTTTCACAATGAGAAACAAGGGAAACCTTGTTATTTGGTTATTCACTGTTTCATTTGTTTTATCTATAGCTAGAAAGTTATGATAGTTGAGTCTACACATTTTTTATAATTTTACATTTGACTTCTTCATTGTTTGCTACTATTGACACCTGAAAAATGTATTTAAGAATTTGTCACAAGAGAAGACAATAATTTGTATAAAACCTTAAAGTATGAGAAAAGAACATAACAGAGAGATATACAAAACACACTAAAATATTCTATCATTTTCTATTTTAAAGAAATAGAATTTAAAGATGGGATAGTTAGATGTAAAAAGAAAAAATACATAATACTTCTAGAATGAAGATAATTTAAAGAATATTAATGTAGATAAAATAATTTCATTGTTTTTATGGTATAAAATAATTTTGTTTTTAGGTATAAAAACAATAATTCTAAACTCATAATACATGCATATAACATTAACAATTGGAGTAAAAGAAAATATAACTCAGTAATCCACTCTTTACTCTAATGTTTCTCTCTCTTAGAAGAACCAGTTTATCTTACTATATAGGAAACAACAATTATTTATATTTGTGAAAGAAAATACTTTACCAAAAACAAATCCACTATTCAATTCTTAGACAAATAAATGGTATGGACTTTTGGCTATTAAAATGTCAATATCTTAATGAAGAAATTAACATTATGAGTATAGTCAATTAATAAAATGATAAAAATAAACATTTTCAAAAAATTATAGGATCAATCTATTATGATATCAAAAATGTTACATTCCATTAATAATGTAAAATGTGATGACCAATGAATTAAAATACAATCGATAATTGATGCCATTCACAAACTTTTGCTTGATCATTTAAAAGAAAGCTTTTGTTTAAATATAATTATTTAAAGTCAATATTCGTTCATTTTTCAGTTTTAAAGATCCAAATACATACAATACAGCTACAAAATAATGAGGATCTTAAACTTTACCATTGAGGAATAAACAATACATATTTTGGTGTAACTCTTGGCAGCTAGTTTCTAATAAGGTAAAAGTTGTACTCAGCAAGAATATTACAGGAATACCTGAGAAGTTCACTCTTTTCTAAAGTTATTAATGCTCTTTAAAAGTTGGTCTTAACAGAACAAAGGAATTATTATAATACTAAATAGGACATTTATATTTTGCTAATTTATAAAAGGTCCTTTTTTAATATTTTTCTGGATAAAAATATCTAATGAACATGCATCCCATTTTTACTTCACACATTTATTTGCATAGCTATGTATTAAAAACTTGAAAGTCAAATTTTATTCATGTATATTTTAACTATAAATTTTAATTTTGAATTATCTACTATATTCAATAGTGCCAATACAAATATATGTTTCTGTGTAGTTCTTACAAATCAATAAATGCTTTACATTTTCACAGTTGAACAGCAGATAATTATTCAGAATATTAGTTTTTCTTTTTGAAAGAAAGTATAAAAAAGAATAATAAAAATAATATGTTTGAAAGAAAAAGACAGATAATTAAATATTAAATGCATATTTAATTTATAGGCATTATTCACTTCACTATATATTTATAAGGAAATAATTGAAATGAAACTAATTTTTAGTCAAATAATTTTATAGAATAATAATGCATGAAGAAAATGTACTTACTTTATTTTTGATATTTTGTAAAATAAATGAGCTGTTTTATCAACACGATATTCACAAATGTAAGTATCTTCTTCTTTAAATCCTTTAGGTCGACCTTTACAGTATGTAGGAAGATCCAGTACACAGCACAAACCAACAATTGATTCCAAAGGAATAATTTCATACAATGGAACTCTAAATACCTAAACAATAATACTCAATATAATAAATATGAAAAAACATAATATTAAGAATACATTTCTAGTTAAATTCACTTCAGTCTTCCAATAATCATAAATACAGTAATGACACACACATATAAAATAAACTCTGATAGTTATCACTAAATAAATTTATGCGGGACCAATTTTAGACTTTAAGATATATTCTCTGATTTTTAATCTTCAAGGAAAGATTACCTAAATAATTTGTAATTTATTTGACTTTTAATATTTATATGAAATTTAGATAATGAATATGTAATTAATAGTTCTATAAAAAATTCTTTGATTCTTTCTAGAGTTTATTTAAATAAAATTATTTGATTAAAATGTTTTATAAGTTTATAGGACTTAATTTTTTTTTAACTACATACACTGGCCAATCAATTAGGAACCAAATCTTTTACAGAATTACCTTTTGCATGGATAACAGTTCATTCAATTAAATATCATGAGTCTACAAGCATGTTTTAGAACATCTTTACTCGCTGTTGCAAGAAGATGTCATCATACATCTTTTTGCATCAGTGAATCTAATGCTTCTGGAGTCCATTAACGTTCAGAAAATACATTGGATTGGCTATACATTTTTTAAATCAGATTAATTAGATGAAAGAGAAGAATGCAATCAGGTGTGTCTTTCAATAGTATCCCCACAATTTCTATAGATTTAGAGCTGGGTTCTACAGTGAACAAAAACAATGTAAAAAGTCAAATTAATGTTCAGCGAAAAAATTTTAAGCATTTCTGACACAATTTTAATTGCATTATTATTCAGGAAATATTCATCTCCCTCACATTAAAAACATGACTTGCACTTGATCATCCAGTATATTTATATACCTCATCTCTGTTTGTTTACCATAGAAGAACGAGACAACACTTCCCTGCTAAAAGAACATGACCATTGTAGTAGGAGACTCCCACCACAGATTTGTAGAGAGCAAGCAAGGCAAGATAGATTCATGGCTTCAAGGGATTCTGACCAAACTTTTTCCATTAGTTAAAAATAAGGAAGATGTTAAATTTGGTCAGTGTGATTCATCTGACCGTATACTCGTTTCGATTCCTCATATGACCAGTGTCTTTTATCAGTACAAAATAATTTGCATTTTTGGCAAAAATGAGTGCTTTTTTTCATAGGCACCTGGCTATGTATTCCTATTCTCCAAGCCTATTTTGCACTGAAATCTGTTGAGAAAAGCCTTAGTTGACAATTTTTGTAATTTGAAACATAACAGTCTCTGTTTTGCCATACAATTCTTAAGAGATTACTCTGATCATGCTTTTGATAAACTGTGCACAACTTGCAGCTATGTCTTCTAAATAACGGATTGTGGATCCTGCTTCTTACTATTAAGAAACCAGTGTGATTTACTTAATTTTTAAAACCATAACCCCAGCAAAACAGGCATCAAAAATAAGGCCTAATTTAAATGATGAAAGACATGATGTTTTTCCCATTTTACTTAATTCATCATGAATTGTGCTTTTACACTTTCCTTATGCTAGCATTCTAATAACATATAGCTCACATCATAAAAAATTAGCATATTTCACCCCTAACAAACATTTAAATGAAGAAAATCTCAAAAAAATTTAATTTTGGCTAGAGTATATAAATAACAGGCAAGAGAATTCATTAAACTTGTTTAATAATAAAATTATGTTTATGTTTTAACATATTACAATATGCTTTCTTTATGTATCTATACTTTTAGATTAGTTAAGTTAATTATATACAAAGACAATACCTCATTTGGGAAAAACTTTCTTGATGGTTCATGGTACGTTTCATGTGGACGTAAATAATGATGACCAAAAGCAAACTTGTTATTTCTACAAAATAAAATATAACACACATTGCTAAAGCTTAATGTTTCTAAAAACATGCATTAAAAATATGAAATTATAGAATATAAACTCCTTCTTAAATTACACAGAAAATTCATTTAATATGATCATTTTATGTATAGATTTACCTATATTCTACACACCATCTACTCAAAATATTAGTTTGATAAAAATTAGTTTAAAAGAAAATATCAGAAACAATACCCAAAAAAATCAAACGTTTTTAAAAAAATTATGGAAGACTTTAATCCTGGCTCCTGCCAATAACATTCAAATATAATCAGACATGAAAGTGCATTTCAACCATTCAATGAAGTAAAACCACTTCAATTCAATAAAAGGCACTTTATCCATTTTTTGATGCTATTTGTTAATTGAAAGTTACTCTATAAAGCACACAGTATAGTAATATAATTATAATATACTATAACTTCATTTACCCTACCATATATACTGAATTAAAAATCAACCTTCTTTATAGTAAAATTGATGTTCCCACTGGAACAAAAAGTGAAGGAATATAATGTAATGAAAATATAAAAAAAATACCTGTGTGATTATGATATTATTGATAAACAAATTTCACATGAATATTTCAACTTTTGAAGAGTATTTTTTAAATAAAAAGTATTAAACCAAATGATTTTGATAGTATAATGCTTTTAATGAAAAACAGTACATTTGAATAAATTAGTCCTCACAAATGTTTTAAGAAGTTTTTCAAAATTGGAACACACAAGTATAATAAAAAACGTTTAATATGGGAGGGGAAAAAATCTATTAATGGAACAAAAAAATTGCAGTTCTATAAACAAATGTTTTTTCAATGATAATTTCAAGCTCCTTTATATAACTGTATACATTCAATAATCATATGCATACATATTTTTAGAATTAAAAATATACAGGTGTTATACTATAAAATTTTTAAACATATAGTAATTGTTCATATGGATATTTCTGATACCAATTACAAACTATACAATTTATAAAAAATTATATATTCATATTTTTATTTAATTTGTTTAATATACTTTTGTTGGCTTTTCCAACCCTAATAATTAAAATTTAACTCATCAAATTATCTTAAAAACAGCAATACATATATGGTAAAACACTTACTTTTAGAATTATAAAAATTAGAACGAATGTAACTAATGGTTTGATAAAGAATGCCAGATGATAACAAAAGGAATGGAATAACAATTAATGATTCAAAAACATTTGGCCAGAAATATGGATGGAAGATACAAAGAATTATTATAACAAGAATATATAAAAGATAAAAAGCAATGATATCTTCACAAAATGGAAAAAGAAAGAAATATGGAGAAAGTTGAATTTAAATGCCAAGAACATTTCCAAAACCAACATAAAAATATAGATAAGTGAATAAAACTAATGTGTAGAATATCAAACTAATACGTTGAATTGATTCATGAAATTCACCATCTCTCTATAATATTGTATCAACAATTAAGAAATTAAACCATAACAGATCAGCTAAACAAATGGCATCAAAATGCATTATTATCAATAGAACTAAACTAATATAGAATAAAAATGGGAAAAATATAATGCTTTAAAAAGTCACATTCATATAAATCTTAATTTTTTTATTTATTTAAAGATCTTTTTCAAACCTAAAAATAATGCAATGCTCCTGAAAGGTGAAAAATCTGAAAGCAATTATTAAAGAAAATAAAAGTCAGTTTTTTGAAAATCTGGCAATGTAATTATGTAACAAAATTAAAAATAAGAATTTCAAACTAGAAAAAATAATTAAATTTACAAGATTAAGTCATTCATGTAAACAAGTTCAGAAAAATATTTGCATTTAAAATTTTTATTTCAAATATTAGAAAATTATTTTATTATTCCTTGTTTTTATTTTTTTAATAAATTTATAAATATGTTTTAATGAATTGTGAATGCTTTAGAAAAAATTAACATTTAAAATAAAAAAGAAACAAAAATTCATACACTTAGTCAATTTTTTCTTAAAAGTATACATTTTATAAATTGATTGTATAGTTTTAAAAGCAATTACATTATTGAATCAAGATCAACTCTGAAAAAATTTACAGCAAATAAAAAAAATACCTTAAAATATTAAAAATACATACTTTTCATCTTTCCAAAGTCGCTCTACATGAAAAATATCAAGATGCTCAGTTTTTTTACTTCTTAAACTGTTTCGTGCTGCAACATCTCCATTTTCCATACCTTGAGCAAGTATCTGACCTTGAATACTTTCATTTGAACCTTGCTTAACATTTTCAACATCCCGTCTCAAATAGACACAATCTCCTGAAAAACAAGAGAGAAAATATTTTTATAAATTAACTTTATAATAATAAGATAGAGAATAAAATACTCAAAAATATGCAAATGTATTGAGAACCGTTTCTTAATAAGGCTTACAAAAAAGCCAGCACACATGACGTTAAAATAAAGTCCATTTTAAGTTTAATGAAATTTTCAAACAAACTACAAAAGTATTATAAAAATCAATTATACAAGTACCTTGTTTGATTTGAAGATCATTAAGCAGCATAGTTAAATAATATTGGCATTCATCGGTTGCATAATGAGGTCGTGGTATCATTAATATTTCCTATAATGAACAAGTAAAAATTATTTAAAATTTCATAACTAATAATGCAACAAAGGTCTTCAAATGTGATCTCTTCTATTTCATACATACAAGTAATGGGTGTGTGTTTACTTATTTATATCAGAAAGAAATTTTTATTAACTATGCTCATAGAAACCTGCTGGTGAAACAGTTGAGCCTCGGACTTCCAAAGCACAAGCCTGAGGTTTGATCCTTGGGTGGGCAAGGACAATTCATTTCCTTGCCCACCCAAGTTTTTCATTTCTTCAGTGGGTCAATTAAATTAAGTGCTAATGACTCGAAACTAAATACAGGAGGTTTTGCATTAGGTTGACCACTTAACTTGGGCATATACTACACATCCCAAGGCTCTCAAGTCAAGAAAACAAATAGTTACTGTAGACCTTGAGCAGGCTCTCAAACCACTAAATTAAGTTTTAAACTTGAGTTAAGTTTTTTTAATTTATTATGCTCATAATGACTTTTTTCCACCTTTCAAAACCAATACAATTCAACATCAGGCATGTGATGATCTAACTGTGTCATGAAAAGTAAAAATAACTCAAAACTTTAATTACTTTACTGAAGAAATTCTGCATTGTTAAAACATAAAATAAGAAATTTGATAATGTATTTGTAAAACACAGTTTTATTACTTAAGCTGTTTAATATCTTGTATATTTCAAAACTACTATTAAATGGAGATTGTGGAAATGTCATAAAGATAAAGTGCAATAGTTAGAATGGGAATATATGTAAAATAAAATTTAACTTATATTGTCATATCAATATTATGTCATAATTAAAAGAAGAAAAAGTATTAAAATAGTTTATTATACTCTGAAAGTAAGCTTAAACTAATATAATAACTAAGCAATATTACTAGAGATTTAATAGAAAGGTTTAAATTAAATAATCAAGTATTTGCATCTTTTAATCCAATTTTTTTAAGTCTATTTATGTCAATATATTTCCCTTATTTTTACACAAGTTTATATAAGGAAAAAAAGAACAATTTTTTTAAACAAAATGTCATTTTTTTAAAATGTCTTATTTAACTTCTGTTATCCAATTACTTAAATAAAATGAAGTTAAAATGAATTCATAAAGGACTAAAAACATTAAAAATACTTTCAAAATGTTTTTATGATTATAATGATTAAAATAATTTGAGCCTTTTAAGTTATTTGCAAAAATGTCAAGAAAAATAAAATTGTAAAAAGTGAAATAATTGGATTCCAGATAGTTATTGATTAAATACAAAATTGCTAGTTTGATCACATGTTACTAAAGTATTTTTATACAGCCCAATAGCATGTATCCATTTATGAATGAAAAATTTAAAAATATAAAATTGTAAAAAGTGAAATAATTGGATTCCAGATAGTTATTGATTAAATACAAAATTGCTAGTTTGATCACATGTTACTAAAGTATTTTTATACAGCCCAATAGCATGTATCCATTTATGAATGAAAAATTTAAAAATCAAACACCTAGAAGATTTTAATTTAATACACCATTATAATTTATATTCCTAAACCACATAAAATTGAATGTTTTTGTAAAAATCACAAATAATAATAATAATAATAATTCCAAACTATTAAAAAAATTGATTTTATTTATAACAAAAGTACAATTAAAATTGTAAATTTCATTATTTGTATTTTTTATTTACACTAAACAAAATCTCACCTTTGATAGCTCAATGCCACTGCATTGCTCACACAAATATTTTTCTACTTTACCATCGACACCTACACAATCACAATGTTGCCACACCTATTTAAAATATATAAATTTTTTAGCAAATTTTTTAGAAAACCATTATATTTAACATAACTTCAAAGATAAATATTATAATTCATTGATAAAAAATTAAAAATTTGTTGTGTATATATATATAGTTCATAAATTTCCCTATAGATCTTTCTTCTTTCTTTGTTCTCATTTTTGTAGTTAATTACATTATTACTAATATAACATGACTAAAAGATACTAAGAATAAAATTAATTTTCTACCAAAAAAATTGATTAACGCCAGAAAATATAGAAATGGTATGAATCTTGATCTTCAACTGCTCGTTTCATAAAAAGAATTAATAATAAACAATAGCTCAAAATTTTTTATAATACTGTTAAAATCAGTACACGAAGTTTAATGAATCTTTAAAATACCCTATATTGTAGCTAAAATTTGTTTTAGATTTATTTAAATTATAATTACTTATTTACATAAAATGAAGATTTTAGCATAATGAAAAGCAAGACCAATTTATCATTTGGATAATTCAAACAATAATAGTAATAGTAATAAAAAGTACATGTTAAATTATTTAAAAGATTTTGTAACATGTTGTTCTTGAGTAAGAAACTCATCATAGGATGTGATGCAAATGCTTTTTATGCGAAAGTCCAAGTATCATAGCTATACCTCCTCAGAGGACGAATAATTGCTTAATATATTTTTGCTTAACTGCCCTTGCGATCAATTTATTTTTTTAACACATACAGACAAGGAATATAACAACAGCTCTCCTTTAAAATTCTGCAATTGATTCTTTCTGAAATATCGTTTGAAAAATTTATAATTGTATCCAAATACATAAAATTATCAACACAGCTTTGAATTTCAAAAGTTATCAACTAACATATAATTGCTACAAATGCTGAGAAAATTAAGTTTTCCTATGTATTCTGTTCATTAAGTAAAAGATCAGCTTTGCATGCCACTTATATTAATTAGTTGTTTTTAATGCTTTCTCTTTATCTCTAATCAATATTACTATGTCATAATCAAATGTACAAAAATTTAGTTATTTTAACAGCAATAAGGCCTCTGAGATCCAATTTTTAATAACAAATTCAAGTATTAAATTAAAAAGTAAAGGTGATAAAACATTACTCTGTCAAATACCAGCATTAATATTGAAAATTTCTGAAAAACTTTTTTTGATTAGAATGATGACTTAAGATTTTTTTTAAAAGTAATTTTAATTAGTTTGATTAATTTGATTGCAATTTCAGCTGAGCTAAATATACTAATCATTTTGGAACCACCAACCTTTAAAATCGTGTTTGAAATCCACAAAAAGAGCATACAGATTAATATATAGTATTTGTAAAACTTCTCAGCAAACTTCTCAAACCATATGAATTTGGTTGACAGTGCAGCAGTCTGCCCTAAAATCACATTTTTAGTTGCATAGAATCTGTTCTACAGTTGGTAAAATTTCTTGTTAATTAAGCAAGAAGTAATAAAATTTCTTGTTAATTAAGCCACATTTAATAATATGATACCTCTAAAATTGTTACAGTTTAATTTGTCACTTTTTTTATAAATAAGGACAATGATTCACAAGTTCCTATTTTGCTGTGGCACTGCCTCTCATTCCCAGATATGGATGATTAATTCATAGATTTTACACCACAGCCTAGCTACTCCATGCTTTATAGATTCTACTTGAATTTGATCCTTCCTGGAGCTTTATTACTTTTCCTATTTATTATGATTTGTTTAACTTCCTCAAGCAAGCTACATTTATTGCACTGCTAGTAGTGGGATATAAAGTAGGGAAATTACCATCCATTGATAGATCTGAAATAATTTAACCATCATTTCCTCTGCAGTTTAAAATGTGGGGATAGAAATCACTTAACAGTCTTTTAGTTTCTGTATAAAACTTTCTGCTTTCATTTTCTCTTTGATTTTCAGAAAGTTCTCCAATTTTGTTTATTAAGAAATTTTTTTCTTCTTTTTACATTATATATTCATTATTCTAAGTTTACATTTATAATTCTCTCTATTTGATTTACTGTATTTTTGTAACATTTTTTGCTTTGCAATGTTTTTCAATATCAAGGCACCTCAACATTCTTCATTGAACCATTTATTGACTGCCATTCTTTTTTGTTTCAATATTATATTAGCAGCCTCCAAAATAGTCTTTTCAATAAATCCCCTTTCAGTTTCAATATTTATATCTATACCAATTTTGGAGATACTTTCATCTTACACCTACCTAAACATAATAGTACCTATATACGTTGTTTTGTAGAATCGTCTTTCAGTTTTTCAGTAGGAAATCAGCATTTTTTTTCTGAGAGTAGTGTACCCTTGATATTTTATGATGGAATTTAGAAACTGCATGAAAATGTTCAGAATCCCTATTGGCTCTCCTAAAAACTCTAACATCAAGAATAGAAGTAGCCCAACTTTTTAAAATTAAAATATGAATAATTTGATTACAACTGTTGGTTCTTGAAATCAGCCATGTCCCTTTATGAATATTTTTATGTGGGAAATATGTGATCATTACCTTTAAATTATTCACAGTGGCCATCTGAACTACAAGTTTTACATTTTCATTAAAATCTGTGTGAATGTGTGCTCAGATATGCTCTTGGAAAATATGAGCATTCATATCACTAAGAACAATAGTATAATGTACTCTGTTAGCCATATCTAGACCTTATTATAAAATTGTTCTTCTATTGATTTTTCACAATCATTAGTATGAGCATAAATGTTAATCAGGATTATATTACAAAAATATTTTTTTAATCTATTTTGTATTCTTTCCTTAACTGGGGCAAAACCCAGAAAAGATCAAGAGATCTTCATAATAACAAAAATCAACTCCATTTAAGACCTGTATTTCAGGTCCACTATAATAAAGTTCAAATACATTTTTCCTTATTAATCCATTATTCTTCAAACTGGTTTCCTGAAGCGTAGCAACAGCAATTCTATATTTCACAAGTTGCTCAGCCTCATCTAACATATTTTAAGACAATAGCATCGATTTAACATTCCAAGTTTTAATACAAAAATTGAAGTTAATTTTATCCTTAATCATTCCCATGAATCTGTCCTGAATTATATTGGAAGATTTTGAAACTAATAGTTTTTACAAGATGAGGAAGTTAGCCTCATGCTTACCTCTCAAACTGGAAGGATCAGGACTCCTTACTTATAAATATCCAAATACAGACATCAAGCTTATTTAATAAATTGAAAGACAAATTTGTCAAATTAAACATATTCCTAAATCATACATATTTGATTAGAAAAAATACATTGAATAATTTATCCAATATATGTTATGTAAAATGTTTATAGACTTCAACATTCTGTTCTTGTTTTTTTACTTTTAAAATTTCTCTTTTCATTGTTACACTCACTTTTCTTCACTTTCAGTTTGATTTTAACTCTTTAAAAAAAAAAAAAAAACTTTTATAAAGTCATAAAGAACTTTTGATATACGCTAACATTTTATACATTAAGGAGACCCTAATATATATACAGGATTGCATCTTCCTGTTAAAATGATTCCCTTCAAGCAGTTTCCAAAAAAAGATAATGTTTATTTGAGATTCTATTCTTCAACATTGCTTTGCTATTCAAAATACGAGACTAAGTTTTATATTATGCCAAAAATTTTGATATTTTTGTAATTAGAGAATCAGCTCACATCATTTTCTAAGTATCTTTTTCAAATTATTTCTCAACAACAATGTATGTCTTTTAACACATAATACTTTCTATGAGAGTCATTTTGACAATAATTTTTGTGCAGTAAGTATTAAACTTTTCAAAAAAGTAGTTCCATAAATAGTAAAATTTCCCGTAATTATTTCTAATAAATTATTACTTAATGAAAAAATATTGAACATCATAAAACCCTTAAAAATATTAGTAATCAAATATGTATTTTGCTACAGCTGAATTGAACACACATTTTTCAATACAACTGATCAGAATAAAATGATACTAAATATAAATACAAAACACACAGAGACACAAAGCTTTTTAATTTTGCAATATTTTTCAAAGATGTTTCAAAATATGACTGAAATTTTCAAGCTTTTGCAAATGCAGTTTATTCTTTATATCAATAATCTTTCAAATTTATATAAAATTATTATATATTCTAAAAAATTTTCAAAACGATGTTTCAGTTTTTATACTCACAAAACATTTTTCACATTGAATCATGAGACCTTCATCTTTATAAATATTACAAATGCACCTAATAACTTCATCATCTTCATCAGTTTTAACATCTGCAAAAGATAACACATGTAATTTTTAAAATACAATTAGATTAATAGTTAAAAAGTAACTTTTTAATGAGTTTGAATTTTTTTCATACCATCAGATTTTAAAGATGGAAAAACAGAGGACATAGCATCACCTAAAATATCTTCAAACAAAATCATAGCATCTGTTTTAGCAGCTTCATAGGACTTACGCAGAAGTGAAATTTTATGGCCATAATCTGATGTCCTTCCATAATATTCCTAAATCATTATAATATATAAAGATAAATTGCTTAACATCAAATCAAAAAGTTCATTATAACTATTATTAAAATTTACATCTGATCATATATTTTTTAAATTAATCATTTTGAATATATAATTTTTTAGTAAAATTTAGCTAATTTCATAAAGGAACATCTTACCTCAGCATTTTCAAAAAGTCTTAAAAAATCATCTTCAAATACTTCAACATTTGTATAATGTCCAGTGAGAATGTTTTTTTCAATTGTAGCAAAATCAATAGGAAATTTAATTTTATTGAAATATTCTGAGTTTCTGAAAATAGACGATTAAATCAAATATTTTTTATGTACATAAGCGTGCAATATAAAATAAATCATTAATAAAATTCCTTACAGAAAGGCCAAATTAAAAAGCTAAATCAAAATTATATATATATATATAGACAGTACACACACACACTATTAGATAACCTATTATTAGAAAATAGTGAGAATATAATTTTAAGCAACATTTGAAAAAAATTTTTCACTCTGTTTCACATATAATTGATAAATATAAGAAACAGAATGAATAAAAATGTAGAATAATGAATGTGAAAACTAGTTTAAAAATAACAAAGTTTATATTAAGATAGATAAAAAGAAATATTACTGATGAAAACAAAATCTAAGTGATAACACTGATATAAAGGTCTTACTTGGTTTTTGCAGTACATATATCATAAAAAATGTTATGCTGTTAATAAAACTTTTAACAGTAACAGAATATGTACTCCCCAAAATAAAAGTTATTTAAAAATTATGCTGTATAAATCACATATAAATATTATAGAAGTATCTGCCACACTGGATTTTTTCCCTTTTTACACTTGTACTTTAATTCTCTTTACAAATTAAATAGTTGTCATACTGAATTTTAATGCTGAAAGCAAATATAACCCTTCTAATTAATATAGATGTATATTACTTCATTTTTCCACTAAAATCATTTCAATTTGTTAGATACAATTAAATACTTATTAAAACTGAATTTCGATTATACAAGTAATAATCAAAAATCAATTTTAATAAGTATTTTCTAACAAATTTAAAGTTGTTATTATTTTAAAAACTAAAAATATAAAAGATAGTACAATAAATGTTTTTGTTTTAAATACTTAATTTACACAATTAGCTTCATAAAACTGCAACATCTTTTTGACTTTTAAAATTTGTAATTTAACTCCAGAAAAAACTGAAATAACTATAAATTATTGATTAATAGTTCAACTGGTAATAAATATAATTGTAACATAATATTATAGAAACATTTCAAAGGAAAACAAATTATGGATTTTAAATGCAAGTGGAATGAAATTCAATAAAAATGATAAAAAAGTCAAAAGTTGACCTTGCTGCAAAGGTTCTTAGTATTTTAAAATTTTTACAACAAAAAAAACTTTATGTTTTTGAAAAACTACTTAAAATAATCACATAGCTTTCAACAAAGTTCTAGAAATTTTTATTTGGTGGCAAATTATGCAGAACCAAATAATTTGATTTTAAAACTGATTGTAATTAAGATAAACTAACAAAATACATTTATAAAACACTTGAAATTTCTTTTACATTAATATTTCATAAGTAAAAACAATCTTAAAATATAATTTTTTAAAAAATAATTATACAGTAGATGCTCCCTTTTCACAAACTTGTAGGAACTGGTAAAATAGAAAGTTCATAAAATAGGAAAATATTTTTTACATTATAAAAATTTTGATTTTTTATCTTGATTTTTATTTATAAGTAAAGAACAATTAGGAAAAATTATTTAGAATGCACTTTAAGAAACATGCAAAATAAAATTCACACTTAAAAACAATACTTACTTTCACTTTATTAAAGAAAAACCAGGCAAAAAAAATGATTTATCTTATCCCTCAAAAGATACTTTAGTCCTGTTAGCCATTCAGCTGTTTAGCAGGTGGATTTTACACAATACATTTTCTTCTTGTTCAATATTTGAAAGCTCTTCTTCACTATCATTCATTATATCCTCAATATATAATTTCATCATCCAATATTTCTTCCTCACGTATCACATGTGAGTCTATATTTAAAAAATCCTTGAAAGATATTTCAAGCAGCAAAGGAATTCTTTGTTGAAGTTCATGCATGAGGGACTTGTCTTTGCTCAAGTCATCAGGGAAATAACCTTGGCTTTCTTTAGTGATGTTTATTTATTTATTTTATTATTATTTTTAAATAAAAAATAAGATTTGCCAATTAAAATGCTTTCAATATTGTTTTTCCTTCAACATCATTCCAAGCATTAATTGACAAATGTATTGCTCCAAGAAAGTCAATTTATAAGACCTCTCCAATTCTAAGTCCATTAACAGTTGCAAAAAAATACCCTATGATATTTACTCTTGAACCATGGGCTGTAAGACATAATTTCTGTTATGCGGGAGGAACTCCTCACACATTGATTAAGATCAGTAACTTCAATATGAGTGGTACAGTTATCCACAGTTAGAATATTTTAATGGTATTCTGATAAAACTGTCCAAGTCTCTCAAACAATTTTCATAAATGCTTCCAGTCATCAAGGTTTTAATATTAGCATGATTAGCAGTTGGTAGGTTTTGAAAATTTTTTAAACATCTAGGAATTGCGTATTTTCCTACAAAAAGCAGAAACAGTTTTTCAGTTCTATTCAAACTGGTTAGGAGCAATATTAATTCTTTGCTTCATTTTTTTAAAGCTATATGTTCTTTCAGGTAAGAACATATAAAACAAACCTGCCTCATCCACATTAAAAGCATCTTTTGAGTCAATTTGGAAAGTAGTAATTTTAATACTCCTTCTTTCCATTCAAATTCCAGTGGAACTGCAAAATTTTATTCATAGTTCCACTTTTGACATTTAATTTTCTAAAGTTCAGTATCTGGTTTTAAATTTTTGAAGCCAAAAATGTGATACTTTGAAATTTTTTTATGTTCAGCTTCATAACAAAGTAGCTGGATAACCATATATAACTTTAATGACATTACCATCAACAGGAATATCCATTTTCTTCCTTTTTCTCAGCCAAGTAAGAAAAATTTTCCAGTTTAGGATGCTTTGCTTCTCTACAATATTTTCAAAGAGGGATCACTTTTGCTGTTACTGTTTGCTTTCTCAATGATTTTTTTTCTTTCGTGTTTTTAAAATTGTTGAGAGGTTCTTAGAAGTTCCATACTATTTCACAATTTTTGTCATATTCAAAATTTCTTTGCATCCATTTTTTAGAATTTTCTTCTTTACTTGGCTGATAAACAAATTTGTTTTTTCAACTGCAACAAATCTAAATGGAAGTGGTTCAATCTTTCTCTTGACAAACAATACTTCATTAATTAATGCTCAAATGAACTGAAAACTACAGAGCAAAAGAGATCTAACTTTTAGAGTTTTCCCCCTTTCTATGTTCTTATGTCTCTAAGGAGTCTAATTCGACACCACAATTTCCCCCATTGTTCTCATAATGTCTAGAGTGCCTGCACAAATTGCTTTGTTATTCAAGAATAAATCAAATTCTCAAGCATTGTATAAAACAGAAATCAAATAAAAAAAATATCAGATCTTAAGAAATAAAAAAATTGAAAAAGAAAACTATTTTTCAGAAGCAAAAGTTCACAAAGAATAGATTTTTAAAAATTTTACTTTGTAAATGGGAGTTAAAATTATCATTGTGTCAATGGTGTCAGTGTAGGAACTAACCCTTATTTTGCAAAGATATGAATGTTTATAAAAATGAGCATCTGCTGTAATCATATAATTTATTAATTTCAATAGAAATAGCAAAATGAATATCTTTAAAAAATATTTTTCACACATATTTTAAAATAAATTCACATTTATTTTAAAATAAAAATGTGAATTCCACATAGTTTTAAATGATTTTTAAATGTTTTTCTGATCATAAACAAATTTAATATTTAATATAAATACATTAACAACTTAAATAATTTTCATTGGTCAAATAAAGGGGGAATATATAATATATAAATTCTCTTTTTAAATCAAGTATTTAAATTACATTAACAAAAAATTAACAAATTGATAAATCTTCCATATGAATGAAATTTAAGTCAGAATAAAAATGAAAAGACAGCAGTTAAAAAAAGGTATTGGAAATCTCTATCAAAGTCAAATAAGCTTTCTGGTATCAAACAGATCAAATGTTTTAAAAATATGAGTAAAAGATTTTGATGTTTAGATTTCTAACAAACAAAACTTTGACACTCAATTTAGAGGTACAATAAAGAAAACAAAAATAATAATTTTAAATTTTAATAATTATATTAAATGGGAGAAAAATAAGAGAATGAAAATAAATATATATTTTTAATTATTACCTTCTTTTTGATGGTAATTGGAAGAAAGGAGAAGCTAATATTTCCCCTTCATCATCTATAACAAATTTGTGCATTAACATCCAGGATAAAAAAAATTAACAATTAATAATTAAAAAAACAGTTAATACAAGTTTATCTCAAAAAAATTAAACAGAAATTTTCTGTTAGGAAACTTAACAGAAAATGTAAAGGTTCAATTATGAATAAGGAATTTTCCACATTATTATTTGCAAATCAGAATTTTTTATTATGATTTATTCTTTGGCATACTATAAATTATAAGAATATATCCATATTAAATAATAATTTGGAATATCCATATTATTGTGCATCCAGATTAGATCAACCCTTAATTAAGATCGTTTTGATCAATTAAACAAAAATAAATAATCTTATATTACATTATCATACCTGCCAACTTTTGGAAAAGTATTTCAGTAAAACTTTTTAGTTTTAATCCGTGTGACTAAAGAACAAAATTATACCTCTAACATTACTTTTCCCCCAACTATAGTTTTTAAAGCTGGAGCCTTTCTCTCCCCCCTCCTCCAATAGGAAAAGGGTCTGACGTGTGCATTTTCGGACCGCTCGGAGCCTATGCGACCAGAGTCCGGGAAGTTATTTCTCTCTCCCCACAGATGGATTGAATGGGGTGCCAATTTCCGTTTCTCATCATGGCTAACGAGAAAAAATCGCCATTATGTGCTATGATATAAATTTTTTTTCTTTCTAAACTTTGCCCAGAAGAACCGAAATGCGTAAAATAATTCATGCTATTAGTAAAACTGTAAAACCTGGCGATTTTGCGTAAAATTTACGCACAATGCGTAAAAGTTGGCAGGTCTGCATTATTTATACTTAACAAATGAGAAATCATGTATATTATAAACAAGCATTTCTACCATTCAGTGTAAAGTATTATGTATCACATAAATTTCACAATAATGTAATCTTTAAAACTATAGTAAAATCACAAATACATATTTTTCTAATGGAATAAAGATATAATGTAGTTGCTTCAACCTTCAGAGGTTAGAGGATAAAAAATAGAAATAAATATAAATAAACAGATAATAATATGGCATTTCATAAAAATGTTTAGTTCATAAGAAAGGTCCTTGATATATAACAGGTTCATACAGATTTCCAAGAATTAAATTCCAGGAGTATCCCAGGCAATAAAAATTTCCAGGAGGTATCAACATTCATGTTAAATTATTTTTTATTTTATTTTAAGAATTGTTCTCAAGTAAATATGGATATAATAATGTATATGTAACATTATTCAATCATATTTTTAAATAATAAAAATAAATAATTGTAAGAATTAATGAAAATATTTTTATGTAGGTTAAATAATGATTAATTCAAAAGCTTTCAACGAATTTATAATTATAAAAGAAAATTTTTTAATTTAAATAATCAATATTCTTTATATTATTGGATTATACATTGTATAAAATAATGTTCAATTTTAGAGCTTTTGAGCATCTTCAAAAGATTCTATCTATTAATTTGAGCATTTTAAGATGTGTATAACAACCTCTTTTCAAATACAAATATACTTACTCAAATCAAATATAACTATTAGATAAAGTTTCCAGGATGACTTTTTTCCCAATTATTATTTTATAAAAGGAATTTTAAATTTTTCTTCAGTTTATTTTTAAACTTTCTTAAAACTATAAATTTTACATCCATATTCTAGACTTTTCTATTTCTTTATTCACTGAACAGATTTTCAAATTCCTTGGTTATTTATGTATGCAAAATATTGTTATCAGAAAATGAATAACTTTCCATTTCTAAAGCTTTCGCTTTCAATTCATCATAAATACTGAGTATTAACTGTAGCTTCTCTGAGGCATCACAACATGTTTTATTTTAAAATTAATGTTAATTTACTAGTCCTTTCAGCTTCCTCAGCATACTCTATTGTAGATTTTTTAAGTTCATTTATGTCATCTTCCAAACACTTTTTTTTAAATTTATTTTTTATTTTCACTTCATCAATTGCTTTAAGAAGTGCTTTTTCCTTTCCCTCTGTTATCAGCTGCTTTTATAGTGTTTTAATTTATCTAAATATAATTTATACTTTTGCCTGATACCAGTAGCAAAATTAAATATGTCTTTTCTAATTGTTCCTAATTCTAATCCGACATTTACACTATTTGAATGCAGCTTCTGACATTTACAATATTTAAATATGCTGTTAAATTTTTAAAGAATCAGCTATTTCAGTGAAAACAAAGCAGTTCACATTTAAGCTATCCATTGACAACTGGAGTAATCCACTAGTTCCTAATTCTAAGCAATTATCATTCACTTTTTCAAACAAAACATTTCCAGTTGAGTAACTTAAAAAATCTGACAAGTAATACCATGCTTTAATAGTATCATTACCCCAAAATCTTACTTGACAATCCAATAGTTTTGCCAGCAGATGACCATTTAAATTTTCAAGAGAATCACATAGCTACTAACATTCTTAACTTTTTCTTTTAATAAGTTGGAAAAATAGGGTGCAATTCCAAAAGCTATTAAAAAAACACACTTCTGTCCAACACAAATGAATTGCATTGCAATATCACTGTCTGGAAACTTTTGTATCAATAATATGTATCCATTAGGAAGCTTATCTAATTAGTTAATGGTCAGACAACTAACCAAAAACCTTTGATCATTAAATTTAACAGACTGGATCTGAAAACAGTGCAATAATATGCAACAGTGGACCATAAACAGTGATAATAATCAACACTGAACATTGCATCAAGATGCACACACCCTCCTGTTTCTATAGTAAGGTCCGGCTCCATGTCTGTCAGATAAACATTTCCTTCTAGATTGTATTGTCTCCTGCTATAGTCAGGAACTCTTGATTGTAATACCCAATTAAATCAACAGCATGGCCTACAGAACTATTCTAGAGGACAACAGTTCTGATCTTATGGTAATTTTGTATGAGGTAAAAGGAATCTTGTTACTTCCCTGAAGGTAACATTTACCTCTTACAAGTTTCATCACCATTTACTATGGCAAGAATTGGGCTCAGAACTTGAAAAAGCAAGGCTAGACTTTATCCTAATCAAACATCCATGAAACAAATTGAAGCACTTACTAAAGTGGTATTCTCACTGTTCAAAATCCCAATGAGTGAAATAATCTACCCTCTTTAATTTGTGTGTGTGAGTGAAAGAAAATACTAATCAACACATACAAAGACTAATAGGGAGTATGTTTCAGAAATTCCATTAACTGTGTTGCAGAAACTCCACCAACTATTAAAGGTGAACAAACAATGACTTACTTTTGACTCCAATTTCAATTTCTTATTTGTAGATAGTACATACATATCTAACTCTTAAATTTAATATATTTCAAACTTAAACTAAAATGAGTGCATTCATTTCACACATTATACAATTATTTATAGTTTGCGATCTTATAACTAATGTTTGATAATTTAGTAATAGTAGATAATTTAGTCATTATTTAAAAAAATTATGAAGTTAATATTTATAATAATGAATAACTGTTCCTGATTAGCAAAAAATAAAAATAAACTACTCCAAAAAATAATCATGGGTTTTTAATATTTAGCATATAAAATATAGTTAAATAATACCTTTGCAGGAAGTTACAGCAGTAAATATATCTTTGAAAACTTGGGCTAATTTGGCAGTTTGTGTTAATTCAGAATTTTCTTCAACAATTGCAAGTCTCCTGTAAAAGAAACTCAACAAATATAGAGACAGAATGTACTTTTTATAATAAAAAACATTTTGTTTCAGGCCTTAATTAAATAACATATATCTACATCAAAATATGCTTACCTTGTTTTGACAGACCTCAATGTGTTTAGAGCGGTAAATTGAGTAAGAAATGCATCTAAAGTTTTAAAATAATAAAAATATATTTAATATGGCAGAGAATTTATTACATAAGCAAACTTATTATCTAAGATTGTCCCAAATTCATAACATGCTAAAAACAATATTAATAAGGAACAATCTAGAAATACACAAGTTCAAAATTAAAATTTCCCAGATGTTTTTGATAAATAAAGGATTAAAATTTAGGCATATAAAAATGAACAATACTAAAAGTGTACCTCTATATAAATGAATTTTGCCAATATATAAGAAAAGTAACAATTTAACAACAATAAATTATATACTAAAATTGTGCATAATTTCTCAAATAATGTAGTACCATATATAGAATAGTGAAACATACTTGGATGCATGCAGAGTTTCATTAAATAATTAATTATAATATAATTAACTAAAAAGTTAATTATTGAAGCCCATTTAAAAGTTAATACAATTTTAGGGCAAAATTTAATAATTACTATATTCAAAGTATAAGGAGATTATGGACATGAATAGTGAAAGCTAACTTTTTGCAGAAGTTTTTAAGAAATTATATTTGACACTTTGACAGAGATATAGGAAAATGATGTCATACACTGATTTATGTTGTGCTAATTATATTCTAATAAACAAGCCATCATTTTCTCTTACAACTTTTTTACTTAAGGTAAACAAATTTTCTTAAACATTATAGAAAAAGAAAAAAAAATACTGCAGTTATGTGAATTTAGGGACTTAATTATTTAAGAATACTTTGATTAGTTGATTTTACAACTAAGTAGATTGACAGTTTTAGAACCTACAGAGGGCTGGTTGGGAAAGCCATCATTCTCGTAACTGAAAGGAAGTGAGTTCTAAATCAACTCATTTGAAGATCTGTTATGTTTGCTAATGGAGGCTAAAAAAAGCATGTAAAAAACATCAATACCTTCCAAGTAAAACAATGATTTGATGAAATAATGACATAAGGGATGATAAACCAAGTTTGGAGATATTCTGCTTCATCTTCAACATAGTTTTACTATGTTACACACTTAATTATTCAATTTATTATTTGACACTAGGTAAAATATTTTTTTTATTTCATTCTAACAGTTAGATTTACTAATGTTCAAGAATCTACCAGAAAATTCAAAACATAAAAGATTAATTAATTTAGTCTGATTTACTATTAAATACTTTTAAGTAAGGTTATTTAAATAAAATTTACAGATATTAATTTTATTCACTATGTTAATAATCAAGCAAATGAGAAATACCACAACACAGCATTTTTACCTCTAATAATATCTATATGAAATAAATAAGAGTAAAATATTTTAATAAAATTTCAGTCAACAGACACAATCATCAAATAACTTATTAACAGAATTTTTTTAAATCTTTATTTGGTTATTGATATTATGTACACAGACAAATATTTAATCTTTTAAAAATAATTAATTTGTTTAGATAAATGCTCAAAATTTTTTACCTTGCTTATTCACAGAATTTTCTCTTTCTGCTTCTTTTTCAGCAACAACACGAGCTTCATCTTTTGCTTTTTTCACTTTTTCATAATTCCTCAAAAGAAACACATGATGTTTTTGAACATAGCATCGTTGTTGATGTGACATTGGCTTCATTTGAATAGTAAAAGATTGTCTATTGTATGGAAGGTATTCATTTTTTATATGCTGTGAATGAAAAAAATGACAATTTTTTATAATATGGGTACTAGTTTCAATTACATTCTTTGTAAATACAAAGATAAAAAAGATACACAACAAAATATTCTTATAATTAACTTTAAATCCCAGGTTCACTCATACTTTAAGGTACAAAAAATCTGTTTATCTGACAATAGATAATTTTTAAAATTCAGCAAAATAGGGTTTACTATCAGAACAATCTTCCAAATACTGTTACATTGTTCCTTCTTTTTTTAAATTGGAAACAAGAAATATATTTTAAAAATATCACAAAGAATAGATACATGTATTTATATAACAGTATAATTTGAATCATCAAGAATTGCACAAGTATCAAGAGAGAGAACAGTGTTCACAAATAAAATATATTAATAAGTAGTGAATAATATACATATTAAAAATTAAATTTGGTTTCAAGATATGAAAATAGAAATAAGAACTATGGCTTTTGAAATATACATTAAAATTATAGCAAATATGATTATAATTAACAGCATTTCTTTTCTAAATGTTAAAATTAAATTTAACTAATTTAATCAAATATTATATCTTTCACTAAACTAGAACACTGATTTAAACATTCTATAAAAATTCCTTTAAAATATGTTTAGTAGAAGATCTGCATTAAGTAATAAATAATTCAGCTAAGTAATTTTCATTTATAAATTAGTAAATACACATATGACATTAGAAACCAAACATTTTTCATTATTAAATAAAACATGTTTCATAATCTACATCAATAATTACCTACTTTATTCAATATATTAAGAAACAATGAATTAAACTAAGTACTTATAAATATTCTATATAACCTGTTTCAAATCAATAAAAGTAATACTAATTGACAAATAATATACCTCTTTTTGTATTTCAACAGGCCTCTCATCTTTCCTTTTCTTTGGACGCCCAGGGCCCTTTTTAGAATCCGCAATAGCTTTGGCAGTTTTTACTTGTCGAAGCTTTTCTTTCGTTTGGCTATTAACTTTTTGAGAACGACCACCAATGAAACCACGACATTTTGAACTACCACACTTGCAGATTTGCTAATGAGTAAAGTAAGAGTTAATGCATTAAAAGGATAATTAAGTAATACTCATTATTGAAAAAAACTTTAGTTGAAACAAAACAAATTCTTACTTGTGTTTCTAAATTATAATTAACAAAATTATAATCATAGCAGAGTTCTGTATTCGGAAAAATATCTCTTAGAGAAAAAAGCCCAACTCTGTAGTGGCCATTCACATACCTAAAAAAATTATGAATAAAAAACATTAAAAAATATTTTAACATAATTTCATTTTTAAAATGAATAAATCTCTAGAATTATTTTATAGTTAAGTTTACCAAAAAAAGTACAACATCATCAAGATAGTGCTTAAAGTTTATTTAGTTATCAAACATAATTTCGCACTTCCATTAGTTTTGAGACAGTTAATAGCTTTAAAGAAAATGGTTTGATAATCACATTTTGCTACCAGCACCTCATTTGACCATAATCTATGACTGAAATTAACAGGGTGGTTATAATTAAAGAATGACCCTATTCAGGTTTTTAAGAATGTATCTGTCTGATTTTGATGAAACTTGGCACAAATCTTATATAGACACTGGAAAAAAGAGTTCTATAACAAATAAAATAATAATAAAAAAAATAAAAAAGCTCCAATTTTGACTATCAAGAGGAAACCTTTCAAAATGGAAATATGTCAACTAATGATCTATTAATATATATTTCGTGATAAAAGTGCATACATCTTCAATTATAGAGAAAAGAAATTTTTCAGCGGCATAAGATTTTATTTATTTTTGATTATCAGAAATGTTTCAGGCATGTATTATTGATTTTCATTATAATTTCTCTTCCAAAGAAGTCTGTAGTTAGAATACTATAATTAGAAATCAGATATTGATGTTGGGAGAACAGGCACTTGAAAAAGTTCTGTTCATAATACAACTTTTAAAACAGTTAACATGACACAGCGATTCGGCATGGGTAGTTGCTTTATCTTGCATGAGGTTGTGGTCCACAAATATTGACATTCCTGTAAAAAGATGAGTGATGTATAGACAATGGAGTTCACTGTAACCATAAACTTGTATTCACGAAGTGATGTTCCCCCTTCTTATATTTCAAAATGGTAATCCGTTTGTGAAAGAATTTTTTGAAGGAAACAAACACGAAGTTACAGATGCTAGTTTTAACTTATTTTCTATGCATCACATAATTTATTTTGCATCTGCATTTTTAAATTCAATTCATCTGCATTTCAAAATAGAAGCATCTTAAGTTTAAAAATGATCTTTTATTAGTATATAATAGGACCAATTTTAACACGTAATATAGCTTGAGTTTACTTAGAAATTGATTTATACAAGTGCTGAATAATATTTTGAGAGAAATATTGTACCATTCTTCATGGTAACATTGTGAAAATTCTATAACATCCCACAAAATTGCCAGTTGAGGACACCGATTCTATATCAAATGCTCTAGAATGGAATATAACAATTCAATAATATTGATGTCAGGTGACTGTGCGGACCAAGGTAGATGTTGAACTTCATCCTAATGTTCATGAAACCATGTTTGGACAAAATCCATTGCTCGAATAGATGCATTATCATTTACCAAACTTAGATCTCTATCAGGAAAAAATTTTCTTCATAGAATAGATCTGATCAGCTAAAATTTCTTTATAATTTTTTACAATAATACTTTTTTTTTCAAGATTATAATTGGTCCAGAAGAACACGACATGGCTGCAAATATCATGACAGATTGACAGTTAGATGGAGACAATCACAATCATACACTTGTGCTGGTATCCACTAAATATATACCAATCTTGTTATAGGGAAAAGTTTAAGAGAGAATTTATTAAATAACATTACTTTCTTCCACTTAATAATCGGCTAGTTTTTTGAGAATGACATCACTGTAGATGACATTTGGCCTTAACACCAGTAACTAGTGACTTGGGAATTGTTGCCCTGCCATAAATGTTCTGTTTATGAAGACACCTTCTAATTGTAATCATTGAAACAGATAAATCCAGATGCTGATTGAAATCTATGGTCCCTTTCACTGCAAATGTTCACATTTTAGACATTTCAATACACGTCTATATCAAATGATTTCTTTCAGTGAACTTCTCTTTTTGTGCGTTATTTTGCTTTATTGAGTTGGTCTTGCAGCATTATAAATATGCAGTCATGATTTTACATACTGAACCTTTAGAAACATCTAAAAATCCATCTTAAAAATTGATTCACTTATAGTAGCTCCAGCTAGACTTTCTCCTATAATTAGGCCACTTTGAAAATCTGGAGGTCAGATATTTTAGATTTTTAAAAAAATTCAAGACAAAACTTCAATAATGCTACCATATAACTGTTACAATATGTACATTTTTATTTATTAAAAAAACTGGTAATTATTATATTTTAATGTTTACAAAGCACATTCAAAAATGGCACTTTTATTCACACAGGTGTTTCCACTATTTTGATAACCACCTGCATACCTACCTATGGTAGAAATAGAGCTCAATTATGGCTCAATATAATAAAATAAAATTTTGATACAAGACTAAACCTTTTTTCAGTTATTTATTAAATAAAATATTCTGCAAAACTTTCCTGGTTTTAAATAAGTTTTTATAATTATGTACATTTAATATTAACATTATAAATTTAAATTATTTAAAGTATTATCAATTTTAGTTATTTAAAGTTTCACATTTTCATAAATGTTTAATTTTTTTATAATTAAAAGAGTGTACCTTTTTCAGTTTTATTATTTTATTTTTACTTTTATGGTTTTTAATACATTATTTCAACTATCTTTTTAGTGCAATCATCAAATATCTGCTCAAAAACAATACCTACAGAATCTGACAGACCATTTCAATGAAACATTTTGGTAATTTTCTTTATAAATCTTTAAGATTGAAAATATATGGAATTTTGTGGATTTTTGGCAAAAGAAAAAAAAATGCATAATTTTTCATTCTCGCACCATTATGATAAGAGTTAAAGAATTCTGAACCTTTTAGAGTAAAATATATTGCTACATAAATTACCAAAATTCAATATATACTTTCATAATTTTATATACATAATCCCCATTTCTCAGTAAAAATGAGAACAATGGATTTTATATTGATTTTTAAATGCTATTATACATAAATTTTTTCTTCTGAATCTAATTTTGAAATGTAAAATTTTAGAATTAAATTTAAAAATAAAAATACTACTTGCTTGGTTTTATACATTCATACTGTCTTTTACAATAAAGAGTTATTTATCATAAATTTTGATTGTTAATAATTTTAAAAATAATCACACATAAACTTACAAAACAGCAATTTAGAAAACAATAAAATTATAATCCCAAAAAAGAAATATCTCCTCAAATTGAAATTTTCCTGAGAAACAAAACTGATATCAACTTTTGATTTTTTCAACAATAATGGTATCCAAATCAAAATATATTTTCATTGTAATAAAAATGTTTTCACTTGGATTTTTCAACATACTTTTAAAAAATAAAATATAATTGGTATATACATAAATTTTAGTACATGATACTAAGTTCTACATGGCCTAATATTTTTATTAGGCCATGAAGACTTAGTATCATTAATTACAATAAATACAATTAAAATTTGCCACCATAAAACAAAATATCTATCATTCATAATTAATGAAATTAAAACTTAGCTAACTTTCTTATTTTTAAGTTTTTTTATTACTTGTCAAATAATAAAAAATGATATTTAACCATTAAATTTGATTATTAAAAAGCATTAAAGTACAGTAAACAACTTCCTAGAATAACCTTTACTATAGCACTTCATTTAAAATAAATGTCAAGATTTTCATACTTTATCAATTCAGTGATTATTTATCAATTTAATAGTATAAATTTGAATTTATATATTATTTCAGTTTTCCAAAAATGATCAAACAGATTTTCATCAGCATAATAAATTAGATTTACAAACCATTTCTGCATTTCACAGTTTGGTTCACATGAATGGTTGACAAATCGACCTTCCCCAGCTAAACGATAACCATCTATCACAGTTCCAGAATCTAAACTCAAACAATAATGGTGTTGATCATTACGGTAACGCTCTGCCATACGATGTCGAAATTCTGTATCACTAACAACTTCTCCAACATATTCCAAAATGAACTCGCCTAAAATAATGGGAAATTTCATATTGATGTAGATTGTTAAGAATGCAGGATTATATAAAAACTTTACAACTCATTTTTAGCTCTAAAAATCTTAACTCAAATATTAACACATATTATATTAAAAATTTCAAGTTTAAACAAGGAACAGTTAGATAGCTTTTTAAATATGTTATATTATTACACATAAAAATTAAATATATACCTGCTCGAATAAATTCTGTAGTTCGTATGCCCCAACCTCTATCTTTAGTCATGAAACGTTCCAAGCCAGGACTCCATTCATGTTTAAATATTCTTTGATTAGAACACTGATCTCTACATGGACACATATTAGGTGTACATTCAACATACATCATTCTAAAAAGGAAGAATAGAAAAATTTTAAAAAACACTATATCAATAATAATCTTTTTATAATTTTGTATAGCTTATTCATAAAGTGTAAAAAATAGAAAACTATTTTCAAGCAAAATTAATTCAGTGGAAAATGTTTACATTATAAAATCAAAATGCATGCATAAATATATTTTTAGGAAAAAAATGTAAATAAATTTAAAATTTTGAATTTCACCTGTTTAAACACTCAGCACCACAACCTTTCTTTCTCTGATCTTTTGGAGGGACACAGTTACATGACTGATCATCACATTTAGAATCTGGTTTAATATCAACATATACATCTAAAAAGATAAAATGTATAAAATTTTAGGGGTTTTATCAGAATTCCCTAGAATGCAATTTTAACAAGTTTATTCTCAATTGTTTTTGATTTGGTATATGAGTGAGCATATGTGCTTGTTGAATAAATGCATAAGTGTCATATATTTATTTATTCAATAAGAAAATGAGAAAACTGAAACACCTCAAGTCATTCTAATTCGACAAATTTCTTGAGGTAATGAAAAACTTTTATAGTAAAATTATTCAACAAATAAAATACCTGTATCAAACATTAAAATAATTTTGTTTTTAGTAAACAGTAAAAATAAAGTTCTTAAACATATTTTCTTACAACTACATAAATATTCTTAGAATACTTCAACTTAATTAGAATAATCAATATAATTATATTGATATTTGTGCTGATGGTAAACCTAAATATTACATAGATGCAATTTACATGTTATATATTTGTATTGATGTCATATTTTTGCATAGATGACACATAAAACTAGATTTAAGCAAAGAAATCAAGTTTCAAATAAATGGAAGACTTAAAAAATTATACTGCTTCATTACTAATAAAAATTAGCTTTGTAAATGAATGTAACTAATAAGTTTCCAACATTTCTTACATAACAGAGAGCTGTAGAATTATTGATAAATACAACAATTTTTGAAAAAACACAAATATTGGAATTTATTTATTTTTATTTTCAATAAAAGTTGCATTTAAATTCAAATGAAAAATTTGAATTTATGAATTAAATTAAACTTTACAAAATGAATTGAAACATTTTATCACAGTTAAAGGAAGGGAAAAAATATATGTTCAGGTGATAGTCGAACAAAATTTAAAGTAAAGACAGAGTGCAATATTTAGTGAAATTTCATGAATTCAAAATAATTTTCTGTGAATTATGACAGGTAAAATCTGAAAATGATTATGAGACAAATAAACTTTGGAAAATAGATAAGGAGTTCTCTTCAAGGAAAATTAAATTTGTCTCATCAAGAATTCAGTTTTTAAAGGATGCCCCACAGGTAATTTATCCTCTAAAAAATTGTTTAATTTTTAATGCAAATTAAAATTAGAGGTGACATTATCAAAATCAAAACTTAGAATTAAAGTAAGCCTTAATTTAGACTCCACTGTAATATAACTGACATAACAGAAATAAAGAATATTTAAAATGCATTTCATATTTATGATACATTTTAAAATAGGTACTAATTATCAAGAGTGCCTCAGAATTTTTTTTTTAAAATGAAATTAAAATTAATATTTATAAGGCAAAAACAAAAAAAATATCAATCATATTTAACTAAAAACCAACCATAATCACAATCACATTTAAGTGAAACAACATTTTCTTGAGAAAGATGTGCAATAAACAATTTTACCAAGAACTTTTAAAAAATGTTAATAAACGGGCAATATAAATAATCAGATCTACATTGCAGTTTTAAAAGTTGAAAATTCCTTGATTCTACATTACCCAAATAATCTTGAATTAGTACTTTATATATATATATACTTAAATTTGTTTAACAAAACATAATTTGTTTCCTACAAGTTTGAAATATTAAAATAAGACTCAATTTAGTATTATTTGAAAACATTATAAAGTTACAAAAGGTAAAAGCATATAATTTTAGTCTGATTTTTCTAATAACAATGAAATATTTGAACATTTGTTTTATTGGTGTTAACAAGTCACAATTTATTTTGGCAATAAAGAATTTATTTCCATTAGATGTAAATTTTATTGTAAATAACAAAAAAATATAAAACTATGCGAAACTTCAAAAATTTGGAAAAAACAACAATATTTTAAAAATTATAAAACTATTTCAAAAATCAGATTGTTTCAAAAACGCATTTGACCTGTAGATATTTTATTTTATATAATTTTAATTTTAAGATATCATTCTTTTTTAAAAAAAGAGAGAAAGAGAAAAAACATGAAAGCAATTATTTGATTGACAAAAGAAGAACAAACATTCACAAGAACTGCATAATCTACAACATTCAAGAATTTGCAGATTCCTCCCCCACCCCCTCAAAACTCAAATAATAGAATTTTCCAAATAGTCATAAAATTTTTCCAGTAAATGTTGATATTTGCACAATGAGTTGATATATTTTTACTTATTATTTTTGGCAAAAAGAATCATGATCACATACACATAAAATTTTCAATCATTTTCAAATAATACTAACAATATAAACACTTTTAAAAATTTGATGAATATTTTTTATTTAAATTAGAGTTAAAATTAATCATTGCATCAAAAAACATTAAATAAATTTACAGCTACACAAGGAAATAGTTTCATTTAAATGTAATTTTTTTTTAAATTTTTAATTAGTGTACATAATGATCAATAATTTTAGACCTTTTCAATTCGTTAACTTGGTTCTTTCTAACTAATTCATTGTGAACATAAAAGATATTTAAAAACTATTTCTGTTAAAATCAGAATACTTGAACAAAATATAAAAAATAAATAAATGTAACTTATACAGTACATAAAATTTCCTTTTAAATTATTTCTGTTTTTCTTAACTAATTAAAAAATAAATTCAGTATTAACTATTTCATAAAATTTTTTTAACCTATTCTACTGTTACACAAATTACAAACTTATCTATTTATTTGACAGACTATTATATAATTTACACAACAAAAATAATTTATCAAAAAAATAATGAAAATAATAAGAAATAATATTAAACTATCATAAATAAACAAATAAAAAAATAAGTACAGCAAGAAAATTGGTATTTATTTCAAAAAACCAAAGTAGACTTTTTATATATAAGAGAATATTTTACAAAGCATATATATATATATATATATATATATATATATATATATATATATATATATATATATACACACTTTAGTCAACATAATTTTTAAATAAATTTGTAGCAAGTAAAAGAAAGTAAAAAAATTGTGACCTAGTTTAAAATGCATAATATGTGTACATCAAATTTTATTAATTATAAAATTGATATATTAACACGATACTTCTAAATTAATTATCCATTTATTGTTTTAGTAAAACTGTAAAGATAGTTTAAAAATTAAAATTTTTTATAGTTAAGGCCCATTAATGATATGAAATTATATATATGCACTGCTTTAATTTGTAAAATGCTAATTCTAATTGGAAAATAAATAATTACTGTAACATCTATCTTGCATTTTCCAATATTGTTATAGAAGTTTAATCTTCTATAGAGAAAACTCAAAATAACGAATCAAAGCCAATTTAACATGGTTAATTAATCTTCAATGAACATTCAATTTGAAAGATAAAATTAAACTTCTACTATTAATTATTATTTAATAATATATTTTTTATTATTAATGAATGAAAATGAAATTCCCGAAATTAACATGCATGAATGTTCAGATTACATTTTCAATGGCTTGGTTTGTTTATCGATCAAAGATCATCTTTTGATATGAGGGTTAACTGACCAGGACCCATGATTTAAAGTGGATTCTGAACCACTACAAACAACATACCTAAGGTGGGATTTGAAGCCACAAACTGTTGAACAAGCCAAAGTACATTGAATGTCTATTCTTATACATTTTTGAAAATATGTATTTACTTTAATTAATCATTTATGAATTTTCATTAACTTGACTTGATCTGCAATGACAGTTAAATTACCTAAAACCATTATTTAATAATCATTACAAATCAAATCAAACTAGATTAGAAGTGATTGTAAATGGATTTAAAAAAATTTTTAATGACTCCATTTAAGTCAAATTATAAAATCCAAAAAATAATAAATAAATAAAATAAAGAGGTATAGGTTGGATGATATAAATTGCTTTATCACACAGCTGTAGGCTTCATAATTCAATGTTTAACTATAATAGTTTGGCAAAAGTGTAATTTTGTTTCCCTAACAAAATCTTGCTTGCATTATGTTATAGTCTTACTTTATATGCTGTTAAAGCCCAATAATTTATATTTTAATTTTTCACTATTAACTTCATTGGAAACTATATATAAATGAAATAAAAATAAATTCCTGAAATGAGAACATTTTCTAACGAAAAATAAAAGTTTAAAAATAGGAATTAAAATTTTCCAGGAGTCAACTCAAATTTCCAAAAGTTCTTTGAAACCTAGAACAAAATAATATTTTTTTAAACCTTTTTAAGTATATTTCAAAATCTTTATAAATTCTAAATATTGCTAAAGCAGAACTTTATCAAAAAGAATAATAACAGAAATTTATTAAAAACATTAATGCATAACGAGCTTCCTAAAACAGTCCTTAATAACTCACAATTTTCATTATTTATATAACACTTCCAATTTACACAAAAAATAAGAGTAAATTAATAAAGCTTAGTAAAAAAAAATATCTAGTAATCTAAAAATCATTACTTCTATAAAGTATCTAAATACAAACAATATACTTACTGGTCCTAATTTTCTTATAATTATTGCTTAACTCATCATTATAAACCAGCTGAAAATTAAGGGAAAAAATTTTAATTTCAATGCATGATAAGAAATATTCATATTAAAATATAACTGACATTATTTTAAATGTAATAAACTAAAGGGCATAAGATCTTAGTCAAAAATAAATGATTTAAAAAGCAGAAAAATTAATTTAATAAGTTCTTACATTTTATTATACAGATGCAGTAAGATATTTTCCTTGTTTCTAATTGCAACAACAGAAAAAGTAACAATGAGATGAGAATTATCTCATTTGATAGAGATCATAAAGTTGTGTGACATTTTTATTAATTTCCTTCATGCACTGGAGTAATAAATAAAGTGCATTTGCCATGAAGCCTATTTTTTAAATGGTAGCTCGATTATTTCAATCCGGCTCACTTTCCAAAACTTGCTTTAATATTGCATCTTTTAGACTGTCCTGAAATGGAAACTTATTCTTTTACAAATACCAACATTCAGGGAAATTAGTTATATGCAGAAAAGAAGATGTGGAGACATATGTCCCATCAGATCACCAGAAAAGATCCAAGCAGTAAGTGTCATTTTTGTGATCACTGAATGAAAAGAATTAACTGTCGCACTCAATTCAAATTGCTTTATGAACATGATAAAATAATTTTTCTTTTTACCATGACTTGATGAAATACACTTAGGAGAAGTAAGGTTTCAGCAAGATGCAGCAACAGCCCATTTTTCAAGGGCATCAATGGCTGGCTGTGAAATCACTCCCCCAGACTCTTCATTTCAATGAAAGGCAGAGTGGATGGTGCATTCTTCCCATTAGGAGCCATATGATTTCTTTTTGTGAAGGTATTCAAAGTTACCTGTCAATACTGACCATCCGAACCCGCAGAAGATCTGAAAATAAGCATTCAAGAAGAAACTGCCAATATGCAGGAATATTTGCAGGAATAATCCAGGAGAGAGTAATGAGCAAGAGAGAGCGTTTTTCAGCTCATACATATGAAAAGCTCAGTTGTAGGGTAACTGTTCAAAATTATTAAAATTGATGTTGGTCTGCTCAGTACGAGTCTTATATTCTTGGAAAAGAGGAGTTTAAGAGTCAGACACACTAGAAAATCTAAATGTTTGAAAAGAATTTTTAGATGTTCTGTGAGTACCTAAATGCTTATTCCAAACACTTAGATACTTTTACTCTACTTAAATCTGGGTTTGCACAGATTTCCAAGAATCAAATCAAAAATTTCCAGGAGTAATTGACATTCATGTTAGATATTTATTATTTTTTTAATTGTTCTTAACCAAATATGCAACATTTTAAAATTATTTTTAAATATAGAAATAATTGCAAAAATTAATGACAATATTTTTTATTTAAGTTAGAATTATATTTATGAAAACTTCAAATCAAAAGCCTTACAATGAATTTACAACTATAACAGAAAAAAAATTTTTTTTAAATAATTAATATTCTTTACATTACAGAATTATGCAGTGTGTAAAACAATGGGTAATTTTAAAGTTTTTAAACATCATCAGATTTCAATCTATTAATTTATTTTCTCAAGATGTGTATAACAATCTTTTTTTTTCAAATAAATATAATTATGCAAAACAAAATAAATACTAATATTAGATACAATTTCCAAAAATACTTTTCTTTCAATTATTATTAATAACTGAGCAAGATCATGAAGCTATTGTAGCTGACCTGAGAATCTTTATTTTAGAGAGTCAACAATTATGAATATGATAACAATATAAATCTAATATCGATAATGCCTTCATCTAGAGGTAACAATAAGGGTCAATACACAATTTTGTTTTCGGACACTTCTATTAAAAATTTTAAAATACTAAAAAACTCAAAAAAAAGTATAATATTTTTTAACAAAAAACATATGCATCAAGGTAAGTCAAAATTCCAGGAATAATTCACGATTTTCATGGAGTCAAGTCAAAATTCTAAGAGCTGCAAGGGCCCTTAAAAATGTTTTTCAAATTCCAAGAGTTTCCATGAGTTGTTCAAATCCTGTTAGATATAGCTATACTAATATATTAAAGAGGAGGTAAGATTTTAGTTCACCTTGTTTAGAATAGAGATTGCAATTCAAAATCTTCCTCATCTACAATAATCATTGTGCAGGTGTTCATTATCTACAATATAAAGCTTAATGAGTTTATTTTTGTAGTAGCTGACAATACTTCATCCACTGAATACTCCTGTTTATCAGTACATCATTTTATTTATGATTATTTATATTAAAGATCTCATACCAGCCAAAGGTACAGGTAATTCAACATCAAAGAAATGCTATGTAGAGAAATGTTAAACCATTTGTTATTTTTATAATATTATTATATGGTGTAATTGAAGCAATGAACCATGGGAGCAAAGAAATATGCAGCTGTATGTGTGTCAATCTTATACCAATGCTTGACTGCACAGCCCAGCAGTGCCATATAAATAAAATGTTTTTCTTTATATCATATACAAAAATTTAATGTTACAATATGAAACTATCCAATCACAGAAAATGATCATCACAATCCTGTTTAATGTGATTGTACACAAGGCATTCATTGCTTAATGGCATGTTAAAATCAAAAAAAAAATAATAATTCAAAAGTATTCTTAGATTACTCGTGCAAAGTTGGAAAAATTATGCATAATAATTAGAAAACACAATTTATTGCTGGTGCTTGTAGAATTTTTTACGATTTCTACTAAGTGAATAATTTAATGCACACTTGAGCAATCATTTTTTTTTCAAAATGTTATAACAGAAGTCCATTTTAGAAAACACATAATCCTTTCATTTATCTATTTATTTAAATCAAAATTTTAATCACAAGAATCAGAAAAACACACTTGCCAATACTGCAAAACATAAATCTGTAGTACACAAAATATATCCAGCTGATGCACAAAATAATTTTCATAATTAAATTTCAATGAAATTTAGATTGAGATATCAAGTGTTAAAATTTAATAAGTTTGAACAGAAAAAATTGAATACATTCAAAAATACTTACTTGTTTGTTTTTATATAGCCACCAAATATCATAAGCTAGTTTAAATTCACATCTTTTCTCCCTTAAATATCTTCCAACATGTATAGGAGGTGGTAACAAACCATAATCATGATCTTCAGGTATATATTCTTTGATTTCCCTAGACTTAGATTTTTTGCTGTTTTTCTTAGGCGGTGGACTAAAATAAAACAAATGTTGCGAAATAAAAATTAATTTAGGAAGTAATTCCTTCAGATAACTTTGCATCAAAAGAGAGTTTTGTAGTCATTTATAATTAAATATACAGCATTATAAATAACAAATATATATTAATTATATCCTTTGCTATTTAATTTTCACAAATCAGAAGTAATAAGTAAATATCTCATGCCTTTAATAAGCAGCAGAAAAATTTTGAAACATTAAAAATAATATTTTTTGTTGTATAGAGTACATAATTAAAGCCTGGTGGCTTAGTGGTAGTGTTTCACGCTTCCAAGACACAGGTCTGAGATTCGAGCCTCGGGCTGGGAAGGTCAACTCAGCCTTTCATCCCTTCAGTGGGTCGATAAGCTGAGTACCCAGCATGCTTGGGAACTAAATTCTGGAGGTTTTTGCTTTAGGCTGACCATCAAATCAGGACATATGCTTCGCACACCAGGGCCTCTCAGTCACAAAAACAGGGATGGGCACTGTAGGCCTTGGCCACATGGGCTATCATGCCACAGAGAGTACATAATTATTTTGAACTATATATGTTTAATTATTACCTCAACAAACTAAGTGATGTAATTGCAAAAAATCAGAAATCATTTTACTGAAAAGAAACTTTCTTAATTTAATACAGTTATACAAACAGATACAGGTGTAGATATATAGATAAAGTCTCAATACTGAACTATCATTTCAAATTCAATTAACATCAAATGCCAAGTAATTTTGAAATATGAAAAAGTAACAACATCAACAAAGTAACAAGTACAGCCTATCATTTTCTTTAGCATACACATCAAATATCTGAGGTTGTAATAAATACAACCTCAACATAGCAGTCTATGAATATGTTAAAAAAAAAAGTCACACAAGTTATATTCCTCTATAGATTAAGATCTTTCAACTTCCTCTTAAGCCACAAATAGTACAGTAATGAGACAGACAGTGAACATTCTGTATACTGTTTGACATTGTTCTAATAAGAGTAGAATCTAATAAACCCTCAAGGCACAAAATAGATAAATTACAAATAATATAATTTCAAAATGATTAATGAAAGTAATATTGAAAGAATATTATCAACTTCAATCTGATGAGTATAATATTTTAACACACATTTAAATGATTTTTCAAAAAATCTTCTTGGATGTTCAACTTTTTAATTAAAGAAGAGAATTTTAATCTTCTAGAATAGGAGGATAAAGCTGATACAAAAATCAAGAATCTGGCAAACTATTTTTACCAAAATGAAAAACTATTGAATAAAGTTCTCAAGTACAAAATTTCAAATCTAAGGAAGAATCAATGAAAAAATGTAAATCTAGAAACTTTTTTCCCAAATGTGAAAGCATTTTTAGATACAAGATAGAATTACTTCAAATATGTGTTTTTTGTATAAAACTAATGAAGAACATGCTGAAAGGCAAATAAATATAGTTCATTAAATGTATAGAAATATTAAAATTTTGTATAAATTTATTTTAAATTCAATAAAATTTGTATAAAATAAAAAGTCAGTATATAATTTTGCACCACAGCAATAAGCGTATAATTATGTACAAAAACTTATACTCTAGTTACATAACATTTTATAATTTGCTAACTTAATTTTTTAATTATTATTTATTCATGACTGCCACTTTATTTATCAATCAAGAATGAAATTCAAAAGAAAGTCAGAAAAAGGAATATTTTATTAGGTAAACCATTCAAATCGTGATTTTTCAACTTATGGCAGATTTTCAAAGAATCAACAATTAATAATCTTTTTATTGTACTTTTTATTTCTTGAATCAAAAATTCAACTTTACAATTGCTTCACTTTCAAACTAAATCAATGTTCAATAGTGCATGAAAAATATTTTTGACAGTTATTAAAAATACTAATACATAGTTTCAATAATTTTTTATAGTAACTTTATTTAATTTTCAGATATAAATTGAAAAAAAAAAATTTTTTTTGAGGCTTTCAAATTTTTGAACTCACTTTCTATACAAGCAATTATTTACATGTTTTCATTTCTTTTCCAAAAACCTTACCCTTTTACATAGAAATATCAAAAAAAAATACTTTAGTTTTTAGAACTAAAATTGCATAATAAAATTTTAAAAAGAATGAAATCTATCCCCCCAGGAAGGAAAAATGACACCATGTTTATTCATATCAGTCAGATTATGTACATCGATAGTCATTATTACATTCCTACCCATTTCTCATGCAGCTAATAAAATAACAAAACTACAGTAGAATGATTTCCACAAAGATTTCTTTATCAACATAAGAAGCTTACAAAATAAAAATGAATTTTAAATATTCCTTTATTATATTAAGAAGTAGGAAAAGTATTTTTTCCCTTTTTTTAATTATGAAATTTAGTTTCTCCATAATGCAATTTGTATAAAGAGAAAAATTCTGAATCAAATTTTTAATTATGTTTCATAGATAAAAATATATATTACACAGATCACAATTTCTTTAATTAAATTTTTATATCAGCGAACTTAGACATTTCAAGCAAAGCTACTTTTAATTTTTATTTGTCTCACAGTAACCTTCAAAAGCAATAAACATATATTTTTAGTTTTTAGCATAGCATATTTTTAGGTATCCATATCGTAAAATTTTCAATAAAATTGGCAATAAATCCAAAATATTTTAACATACCAGCTATCCAACTTAGTCCCCTAAATATTCACTGCTAACATAAAATGTCAAAAACAAGATTTCGTTTTATGGAAAAATTTAACAGCTAAAAAATAATAGATATAGTTAATAAACATTAAAATTGTATATTTCAGTTTAAAAGACCCTTACCAATCTTGCTTAAAATGTATTGAATAAAGACCAGCTCGTAAAAATTTCTTTTTTGGAAAATGAGTTTCTTTTCTACGTGCTTTTCGAGGATCCACTGGAACTGATCTTCTACCAGATGAAGGTTCAGTTACTTGAATTATTTGTTGATATCTGAAATAGTTTATTAATTTATAATGATAAATCTATTAATATAGTTTAAATTTCCTTATGAAACCAATTTTAGTTAATTTTTTTACTCCAATCAAGTAATAAAAACAATGAACATATTTTATACAAATTACTTTAAGATTTCTTAGTTTAATATTAGCATTTATAAAACATTTAAATGAATATACATACAAGTAATATGACTAAAATAGTTATAAGAAACTATTATAAAATAAAAAAAGTTAAACTAAAATCTAACATATTTAAAAGATATCTTTGTGATAACTTTTTATTGTTATGAAGGAGGAATAAAATTTTATATTTTAAAAAAAAAATTTATCTCTTAAATCATATGGAAACTACCAAAATTTTAATGCCTAATACTGACTTTAATAATCAACTAAGAGTTTTTCTTTGTTGAAAACAGGATACAATGAGGGGCAGAAATAAAGAAGATAAGTTTTTTTTAAACAAACAATTTATTCACAGCTCTCAGTCACACAGTGATAATTATCTCCACTGAAAGTAATGTCACACACTAGAAAAACCTATACAGTTTTTAAAATGCAGAAACTAAAGCAGCAACTTTCACCAATTTTTGACTCGTTGCTGCCAATATTTATATCTGTTCAAAAGATCCTACAACCTTTCGACTTGCAGGTTTCAAGAACATACCTATAGTGAGCCAATAATACCATGGCTTCTATTATACCTATTAACTCAAAACTTTGAGAATATTAACTTACATTTTGATGACAAAAAATATTGAGAAATATCACCAATCTGCCTCAGATTTTATAAACCTAATTCTACTAACACAAAATTGCTATTTACAAATAAACATTATTCAGTTAATAATTCAACAAATGAAACAATATAACTTTAAACCAACTAATTAGACAGAAATAGAAAACAGTCAAAATATTCACAGTTATAGTTTTTCTAACAACATTCAATATGTTATGCATTATAGCTAAACTAAAAGTGCAATCAAGTTATTGGTCTGCATTATAAATTTTATTTGGGATGCACTTAAAATAAGCTAAAATAATTCATGAAAATATAAATAAAAAACAATATGAAAGTATATAGTATTTAATAGTGAAAAATACTTAATAGTTTAAAATACATATTTTAATTCTGTTTTAATGAAAAGTAAAATCCTATTATAAAAACTGCACTAATAAGAACACATACTCACAAATTATTTGTTTAAGTCTGTAAAATAAAGAGATTAATAAGGATTTTATTTACAATAAGGATTAAAAAATAAAAGGAAGAATATTCATATACTGTTCCACTTATTTCCTTGAAAATAATATAGTAATAAGCAAAGTTATGATGCATATGGTTAATAAAAATTTTGTTTATATTTATATAAATACAACAAGTAATATTCAATGAACAATTAATGACATTCTAGAATAAATCCAAGATTCATCCAAAAACTATGCCTCATATTTTTGAATCATGATCAAATGCAGCCAAACAAAAACTATTTCTTCTGTGTAAATAACCACACTCACAGAAAAATATAAACTTAATATCCATAGGTTTCATGAATATTATATTCTTTGACTGGATTAGATAAATACAATATCACACACTTACAACTGTTCTCTAAAATTTTAAAATATAAATAAAAAAAATATGATAATAATTTAAAAACAGAAAATTTGAAAAAATATAAAACTTTTAATAAATTTCAATTTAAAAAATGAATTACTATTTAAACTAAAGTTCATTTTAGGTAAAAAAGATAAAATCAAAATTGTAAATATTTTAGTATTCATTACAACATATCACTCGGCATTTTTAACATTCACACAGCAACTATAAGAATTTAGATAACTTTTATTAATAACCTTCCATTAAGAAAATAATAAACTGCAATATGGTTTTCAAATGAATAAAAATTCAATGCAATTAAAAAATTAACACCCCATGCTTTACCTTTTTAATATGAAAAATAATTTCCCAAATTCAAAGATCAATTACATTTAAAACACTAGTATAAATTTGTTTTTTATTTAATTTTATACTTAATACAATATTTGAGCTTATCCAAAAAAAAACCATAATGAAGCAAAAATGTATTAACATTCTGATTACATTTTTTATAGCATACTTCATTTCTATTCATTTTGAATCAATGGGAGATAATGGAAATGAACATAACTGAGAATAAATACAACAGCTTCAAAGTATATTTTATGAATATATGGAGTTTGATATTTGATTTAGAAAATAATGTTTTCATCAAAAAAAGATTTGGTATTATCGTTTTTGTAAGCAGCAATAAAACATACCCAACAAAATCAACAGCAAATTTTTTAAAAAATTACATTTGGAATGGAAAATTATAGATGTATAACCAAATAATGCTCCTTGATAGGCATTGAATTTTTGTGAATGAATGACAGTCCATTTTTAAAATTTCATTGTTTCTGGATTGTTATAGTATATTTATGCAGCATAATCACTTCTCTTATTAGCTCTTACTTTCCTTTATTTTTCATAGATTTCAGCATTTCGGAATTAAAGAGTATAGCCTATGAATTCAATTAAATAAATATTTATAATTTTCTATAAAAAAATATTTATAAAGATTTTTTTTTTTATGAATTGTCTATTTTTTGCTTGATGATTTTGTAAAAAGAAAAATACTAAAAAAAGGCAACAATGAGTGTAATAAGAGGATTTAAAAGATTCATTGTATATTTCACCAAAGTTTTTCACACAAGATTTAGTTATAAATTAACAACTAAATTAAAAATATAAATTTAAAAAAACCCTATTTATATTAAAAGAATATTATGTTATTGTATTGAAAACAATGAAAATTAATAAACTTTATAGTAAATAATCAAAATCCAAAATTATGAAACTGAATTGTTTGAAATGGAAGAGATTTCAGAAGGGAAATCTGCTGTCTATATGTTTAACATAATTAGAATACATGAAAAATTTTTTTAATAAACCCAGCAGTATTTAGCATGATATTTTACTGAATTTAAAATAACAAATATGAGATGAAGTGATTAAATTTTAAGCATAAAAAAAGAAAATAATTCTTTTCATTTTATTACCGTGATCCTCTTGAAATTGATCCTCTTGCTATAAATAAGGAAATGCTTGAATTGAAAAGAACAGTAGCTTTTTCTTTTGGTATTGATTTTGGTTATTGAACTATGAAATTTAGTGTATCTAGCATAGAAAATTTTAGCACTCAATTTTCATATAATTTTTTACATTTCCTATTTATCCCTTATTAATATCTTAACCATCATCAAGTAAGCTAACTTAGTACAGAGAAAAAAAAGCAAATAAATAAGATGTATATAATATAGTGTACCTCTATAATTAAGAAAATTATTTAATATAGAGGCAAGAGAGAAAATATACAGGCTGTTTACAATACAACATGCAATGCAACCACTCTCCAATAATTCGTATGAGCATAGCCTTATTTAATTTTTATAAATTTATATAAAAATATTGCTCTTACACAATCTATGTATACTCACTTTGGTTCCAGAAGTTCAGGATCGTCAATCATCTTTTGTCTTTTAGACATCAAACATTCAATATCATTATCATCATTTCCACTTGCTATATCAAGAATTTCAATCTCACATTTTTGAGCAACATTCTTGCGTTTCCTTCGAGATCTGGAAGCTTCAGGTTCAACAGATGCTTTAACAACACTTTCAATAGCATCAATCATATTATCTTCTGTAGTAAGATCAATTACTTCACCATCAAGAGAAGCCTCAGTAGTTTCAATGATTTCAGCATTCGCAGGAGTACGAACTTTCTTTTTCTTCACTCTTACAAAGCCAGTTTTGTTTCTAAATCTACGTTTTTTCTTTTGAGCACTGAGATTAATATCTCCAGATCTTTCTTTCTGCATTTGTAATTTTTTAGATTTAGCGCATACTTCTTTCAAGAGGCGCTTACGTTTCTGTCTATATGCGAGAGAAGACTCTGCAGTTTTATGCTTTTGCAATGGTTCAGACACTTTCTTTTTTTTATTATTCAATAACGATGCTAATGGAACATCATCAACCTCTTCTTCTATTTTTTCTAAATGTTCTTCTGGTACTGATTCTGCCTTATCTGTAAGTAAACTATTTTTTATACAACTATCAATTGCTTCATCTATAGAATCTCGAATTTTTCCACACTTTGGTTTGACTTTTAAAGGTAGGGTAGAAGCAAGTATATCCAACTGAGTATCATCCAGCATGTGTTTCCGAATGCATTCTTCAATAGTTTCATCAAATGAGTTAGTTAAACTAAAACTTCTTTTAACATTTGAAGTTTTAGGTGCAGGAGATTCACTTGATGTTTTGCAATTTTCAATCTGATTAGGAGGCACATGACGTCGTTTCTTCAATGGTAGACAATTTTCACTAACAGGAATTTTAGATTTCTGATTTTGTATTTTTTTAACAATAGCTTTAACTTTATTAGACTTTTTCTTTTTTCTTAAAGCAGAATTTTTTGTTTTGATAGTTCGGCTGGATGTCTTAGAAGAAATGGGAGAACGGGTTCCTTTACACTTTCCTGTTGTAAACTTATCTAGCTGAAATATTGTTGACACATGAGTATTTAATGAATCCTCTTTCATTTTAACATGTTTCTTAGTGATATAACAACATTTCAGCAATTCAGCCAGTGAATCTAAATCAGCAATAAAATTTGGATCTTCGGAGTAATTTGATGGGCCGATTCTTTTTCTTTTCATTGGTTTGATTTCAAATGAGGAATGTTTCTCTACGCTACTGGATCCACAAGCATCTGAATAATTATCAGATGCCCTATATTCTTCATTGACAGAAATTGAGGATAGAGCATCATCTCTCTCTACTTCTTTCTCAGCAAAATAAGTTAAATTAGAAGAATCAAAAACAGAATTTTGATGTGGCAGCTTTTTTAAGTCTTCTGATACTTTTGTGGGCTTGATTTCTTTATAGGATTTTGGTTTAAATTTATTTGGAGAAAATTTCTCATATTTTCGCACATCTAAATTTTCTTTTTCTTCATCTACTTTTGATTTTTTTATTTCTTTCTTAGTTGTTCTGGCAGATATTTGTTCTGTGGTAGTAAATTGTTCTGGACCAGATTCTTTAGAATCAAAATTTATTACTTTTTCAGTATTATTTATTACTTTTGATTTATTTGCTAACCTTGCATTACGTAATTTTTCACTTGATAATTCTTTAGAAATAGATTTACGATTTTTTGATTTGCCTATTATTTTAGGTTTTGTATTTGGCAGACACTGTTTGCTATTTTGTTGTTTAGAAATATCTTTATTTGGTGTAATATTTGAAGATGGTTTTTTTGAAGATGCATCATTTTTTGGCTTGGGTGTCAATTTCTTATTTGTTTGTTTTTCATTTGAAGTATCCAAATCAGTTATGATTTCTGACTTGGGCACATCAGAAAACGATTTTTCAGCAGATTTCAAAGGCATATCTTCACAACAAATTATATCCTTATTGTTTAATGCTGAAGATTTTTGTTTATCATGTTTCTTGAGAGATGATTTGTTATTAGACTTAGAAACACGACTTGCGTTCATTTCTTCTTTTTGTTTGACGTTTGAAGATTTTCGTTTTCTTTGATTCTCCAGTGATTTAGGAACTGTCAGTGGTAAAATATTAGTCACTTCAAAGGTGGCCTTTTTTTCCATGTCCTTTGAAATATTTTCTAAGGGTAAATTACTTTTTTTAACATTTTTTTCGGTACTGGAATTATTTTGCATAGTTTTACAACATTTGACATTTTTACTGGGTGCTCCAGAATCATTGATTGAAACTCCTGAATGAACAACTTCATCAATCACAGCATCTATATTTTCATAACTTTTCTTTTTAGCAGCAAAATCTCTAATTCGTTTACTGCGAACAGGTTTCATTAAATCAACATTAGCATCATTTGCATTATAGTCAAGAGATGCATTTAATTTCTCTGGATCTTCATTTAATTTTTGTGCAGCTGCACTGTTAAGTTTCTTAATCTTACTAGTTGACTTTTTTTCATTTAATGACATTGGGATTGCTTTTGACTTAAAAGAATCTTTAATTGCATTTTTATTTGTTACACTAACAAAAGAATCATTTTCTGTAATTAAGTTTTCATTTTTTGTGGGTGTAGAAAATTGATTTAAAATATCTTCAGGTGATTTAATACTTGATGGCACACTGTCAGAAAATGAAATAGATTTCTTTTTCTTGCTTTTTCTTCCCCTATTATTTTTAGATTTTAAAAGCTTCAAGTTTCCTGCAGCATCATCTTTAAAATTATTTGAGTCATGAATTGAATTTATCTTTGGAGTTTCAGGTTGAAAATCTGCATTATGCTGTAAAGAATTAGAAGTTTTCTGATCAAGTTCATCTTTTGGTTTTGATTCAGAAAATGATGCATCTTTGTTTTTTTCATCATCACTTAGATTTTTTATATTAACAAGCTTTTCTAGTTTTTTTGCATTTGGTAAATGATCTTTTTCAGATAATAGTTTGTTATCAACATTTTCAACAGATGTTGCACATGAATCATTTTGAATTGAAGATTTATCACCAGAATCAAATTTTTCAGAATGATCAATTTTAGTTGTTTTTTCTGATGTGACATCAGTAATATTAGTGAATTCTTTATTAGAATTTTTTAAAGAATTAACCCTTTTTTGTGTAATATTAGATTGTTTTTTCTTTGTCACTTTCGAGTTTTTAACAGCCTCATCAACAAGGACAGATTTTGAAAGTGCTGAGGAAACATTGGAATCACTGATTGGATTTTTAACAGGAGACGAAACAGTTTCAATAATTTCATTATTTTCTTTGATGTCAGTGAGTGTGATTGGTGTATTAATTTCTTGATTTGATACAGCAACAGGTTGCTTTTTTTGTATTACTTTAGAAGAGGGTTCAATAGTTTCATCAGTGGTAGAGGACTTAGAACATTGAGAAGTATTTTTGTCTAATAAAGAAAAAGACTTACAAGATAAACTAGTTTCATGAGACATTACACTACAATCTTTATCATCAGTAATAATTACTGGAGTATTTATCAACTGTTCCAAATCACTATTGTTCTTGCAAAAGTCTACTTCAATTAAATTATTAGAACACTTACATTTTGGAATTTTTGTTGATTGAGAATCACCCTCTTCTTTTGAAACAACAGAACTTTCTTCTTTATTTGAAACCTGTTCAATATTTAAACATTTAGTTTTATATTGCATTGTTTCATTATGTGGAACCATGAAACTATTTTTATTTTCATTAGTTTTTGCAACTAAGCTACAATCATAGTTAGAAAGTTTATGATTATTTGCCAATGAATCAATTTCTGCTTTTGAAACAAGATATGAATTTTCATTTTCAGTATCCAATAAAGCACTTCTAGATTTAGAAGATTTACATTTAGTTTTATTCATAATAGTCTCGTGATCAAAAGTTGAGTTAATATGATTTTCAGATGGAAACATTAACTTACCAATGGCTTTACTTGTCTTTGGATACTTACGGGGGCGTCCCCTGCTTTTCTTTTCCCTTAATTTATTATTTGCTACTAATGTGCTTGAATCTATATCATTTACCTTTTCTTCATCTGTTATATTATACTTGTCTTTTTCAAGAGAATCATTTAAATTCAATGCAGTTTCAACAAATACTTTAGCATCAGAAGTTATGCCTTCCATATTATTACCAATGGTTTTATCAATAATTTCTATATCATCAGATTTATTAGCAGATTTCGAAATAGAATTGACACATGTTTCAATAGGAGTTGTATTAAAAACTTCATTATTTGGCTTTTGTAATTTAACATCGTTAATAGAATCAGAGCTTTTTAAAGAATTTTCTTCATTATTTATTACAGTACTATTGGAAATACAATTGTCAGCATCTGGTTGTTTGACTACAGATCTTTTAGTATCACTTGTATCACTTAAAATTACAGAGTTATTTTCAGACTTATTAGATAAATCAGACACAGAATTTAATGTTTGTTTTTTATTATTTCCTGAAGTAGCATCACAGGGATTTATTTCTTTAGAGTTAAAAGATTTGCAGTTTTCTTCATTATTTCCAACACAAGTCCGGCTATCAAATAGCATATCAATATTGTCATCGTTAGAAAGTTTATCACAGAAGCTGTCACTAGTAGTGTCACAAGTCAAAGCTGTTACAGGTATACTGTTAACATCTACATCACTCAGTTCATCAGATTCTACTGTTTGAAATTGTGAGCTTATAGAATCTTGAACACTTTGAACTAATAACTGAAGCTCATTATCTGCTTTCGAATCTACAAGACGCCTAGGAGTTCTTGGCTTTTGACGTCGAATCTCAGTTGATGTCAATAATTGAGAACTTGGATGAATAGGAAAAACATTTGATTCTGATTTTTCCATTTCAATAGAATGCTCATCAAACATTAAATTTAGAGGATTTTGCAAAAATGCACTGTTGGACACTTTATTTTCAGATGGCAAATCATTACTATTGCTATTCAAAGATAAAGAATTTGATTTACTGTCTTCTGAACAAACAGAACCCACTAATTCATTAGGTACGATTTCTTTAACTGTAGTAAATTTTACTTCTTTATAATCAGTATACATAGTTTCCACTTTAAGTTCAGAAGTCCCTTTAAGTTTAACTTTAATGTTCTCTTGAACTAAAAAAGGTGCACAATCTTCAACAGTTGATTTTTGTATTTCAATAATTGATTGAGGCTCTGTTATTTTAGACATCCACAGTGGATCGTGAGGTATCAGAACTGGAGGAGATAGAGCAGGTGAAATAGATTTGGCCTGTTTATCAATGAACTTGTTAGAAGCTTCTGATGTATCTCTTTTATCAAAATATTCATCAACAAGTCCAACTAATGCCTGCTTTCCATCCCTGCAAGTTGTTATTTCGCAATCCACACGCAGAGGGGAGTCACCAGAAGACTGGATACCACTGTCAGGAGAAACATTTGACAGTGAAGCAGGTAAGGTATCTAAATCAAGACTAGTAGTAGCAACAGTGACATGGCCTTTAATTATGGATGGTAATTTTTCTAATGAAGGAAAACTGAAATCATGTTCAGTGTCATTTTGATTTTTGGATTTATTATCTACATAGTAATGTTTATCACCATCAGAACTAATGAGTCCAGATTCATTTATGTTACACTCAACTTCAGCATTAGTTACACTTAATACTTGCATTTGAAGATCAACACTTCCAGGATTATCCCCAATAATGGAACAATGTTTTTCTTCAACTTTTCTCCACATACTAAAACATTCTTGTACACTAGCATTTTTACCTTCTGTGGAGCAGTTTTCATCCGATGATGAAATTGTGAAATAGTCAATGTCACTTACTTGTAATTTTTTATTTCTTGAACAATCACTAGATATTCGTTTTCCACCTTTTCCAAATCCAGGCTTTTCTGGTGTCCTTCCCAACTGACAATTTGATAAACATTCTCTGGAAGATTCAGATATATTTTGTGGTTTTTTGCACTGAAGGGTACAAGTTGCTTGGCACTTAGTAGATGTTTTTCTTCGATTTTTTCTTCTGCGGCACCTAGCATAATTTGAAGCACTGCAACAACTGTCACTTTCTGAACCTGATGAGCTTCTACTAGAGCTACTGCTACTGCTAGAACTTCCAGATGTACTACTGGATCCACTCGAACTACTACCACTGCTACTATTACTGCTGCAACCAGTGCTACTCCCACTACTACTGCCACTACTGCTGCTTCTGGAAGAGCCACTAGAGCTACCACTAGAACTAGAAGAGCTTGAGCTGCCACTTGTACTACAGCGACGTGATTTCCTTGTAGCCTTGCACGATGAATATTGTCCTCCACAAGGTACTCTGCTATCTTTCGTTTGAAGGCATCTCTTCTAAAATGACAAAAATTTAAATAAATAACTAAATAATTCAATTATGTAGATATGATAAATTTGACTAATTTTAAAAAACTACTAAATTAAGAATATTATTATACATTCTGACATTAAAACTGGAAACAAAATTGTTTAATTTGTATTATTTATAAATACAGAATAAATTTCATCAAAACTACAGATATAACCATGCAATAAACTTACAATTTGTCAGTATTATGAAAATAAAAGAATAATTACTTTTATGAAATATTATGAAAATAAAAGAATAATTTTTACAACACACTATAAGGGTATGTTAGCATCTAAAACTAATGAAAAAGAGATCCATAATAAAAAATAAAAGCTTAATGATTTGAAAGAAAATATTTGCAAAAAAAATTTCAAAATGATAACATAACTTCAGACAAAAATAATTTTGATGAAATAAATAAAAAATACATGAAAGTGTTAAATATGTAAATAAATCAAAATAAATCACAGATATTTGGAAGAAAAAAATGTAACTTTAATTGGCTATATACTCCAGTGAAAAATTAATTATTTTAATACAAAATATTACAAATACAAATCTTTCTGGTATACAATAAAATTAATCCTTTCAAATTTAATTTTTACAAAAAAATGAAACTGTCATCAATTTCAATTTGAATTCTAAAAATCAATTCTATATTCTTAAAGGAAGGAATAGGCAAAAAAAGACAAATAACCACTAGATGTTCTGGTCATATAAATTTTTTAAAAGAGTTATAATTTTCTCAAATCACAATTACAGATTATTGAAAATTAAAATAAAAACTCTCGTACAAATACTTTAGCAAAGGCACTGCATCATACCGCATAGAAACTAATCTGAAGAGTTGAATTCAACCAGAAACAGAATTGCACTCACATTTAAACTAAGGATAAATAGTGATAAACAACAATCTTCATAAACCCATATAAATAATAATTATGAATAGTAATCCATAACTGCTATCCAACTTATAATAATAATCACCAAATATTCTTTTTACCAACTTAAATACAAATTTTATTTCAAACCAATAAATTTCACTACATATAAATTAAATGAAATAAATTATTTCTATTAAAACATTGCTTTAATGTATATTTATTTTCTTTAAAGTGAACTGATGCTAATATAAAGTAAACATACTTCATATAGAAAAATTTGATTCGTAAAAAATGATATGCAAAATCTATAAAAAAATATGACAGAAAATAAGACATAATTTAAAATCCAAATAAATGATCTAACATCTGCAATTTTCTGTCTAAATTAAATAAATTGACAGCTTTGAATAATCATATAAACAATTTGAATATTTTTCATAAAATAAAAATTTGAAAAAAAATCTTCACTAACTCAGAGAACTCACAAGAATTTTTCATTTTTTATTATGAATTTTCTTTATTAATCCTCAGACTAAAACAAACATTAATTTCTACCTTGCTAATTTAATTAACACTTTAACAAATAAAATTTTTAAAAAAGTTATTAGATAAATATTAAAAAACTTCCTATTTTCATAATCAAATCCAGTAGAACTATGACAAATTATTGATTGTTTTTTCAGATAACTAGCATATTTTATAAATATTTTTTGAAAAGAAAAAAAATTTTATACAAATATTTGATACTAAAGATAGTTTGTCTCAAATTTAACAAACATTGTATTAAACTGTAAGTTATTTCAACCAAAATATTTTGTCATAAATACACAAAGAAAAATTATTAAAAAAAATTTTTAAGTAAAATATAGAATCGATATTATTTTTAGAAAAAGTTTTTAAATGATGATTTATCAATTAAATTTATTTTAAATAAAAACCACTCAAAAGATTGTTAGTCTCTTTCAAAAATTATTTCAGAATTTCTTAAATTCAAAAAACCTCTAACTGTGTCTCTAAAACAAAAAATTAAAAGTTAGTTTCTATTAAATATTTTTGCATTAATTTATTACATATTTCATAAGATAATTAAATAGTAAGAAATAATTCTCATATTTAATTACATAATGAAATAATATTTTATTACAATAAAAAAATACTTTTATAACAAAAAAATGTATTTCCTTTTTTATGTGGTTTTTCCTTTTTTAGAAAAACTTTATTCCTCCTAAAATCGATGCTTTTGTTTTGCACTAACTTTTTGCCCAACAGGAACCCCTTACTCAAAGTAGGCCTCTACGTCCAGGTCTTGTGGGCTTGGGTCAAACTTCATCTCCGTATGCAGTAATCAAACTTCCTTGATATTTATCGAAACAGGTCACATTTTTCTGGCTTGTACAACTTCAGAATTAGCTCATTAATGAAGAGGAGAGAGTTCACTTCTTTACATGATAACCCAGAGTCTTCCAGGTTCTTGTGAGAAATACAGAAAGAACAGGATCGAGAACGCATGATTCTAATATGTACTTGTGACTCTCGCTCTACAGTTTATTAAATAATATGAAGATCGTTTAATGATTCTTCTATTTTAATATTCCTCCTTTTTTTAATTTTCCTCCATTTTAAGAAATAATATACATTTCTTTAAATTTTTAGTTTGCTTCTTGAATGAATACTTATAACAAAAAAATGTATTTAAAGTTGAGATACTATTGAAAAAGTAATCCTTTCACAAATTATCATGAATCTGATTTATTTATTTATTTTTAAAATCTAAATAATTATATTTATATTTAGGTCAGACAGAAATATTTTAAAAAATAATTTTTTTAGAAAATAATGAAGTTTTGTTGTATTCAAGATTTTATGATAATAAATAACATTTTCATTTTTATTCTTATTTATTAATTTATAATTTTAAAATGTAAATGCACAAATAATCTAAGAAATTTCAAAAAGATGTACTTAAAACTAAATAAGAAGATTTCAAAATAATCTTCTCTGAAAAATTTTTAAAATTTACAAATAAAATTAAAAATAACTAACCTTTTCAATCTTACGTTTACAATGCTGTGTCTTTCCCAAAGGTTCTTCATTACATTTTGTAATAATACAAGCATTATTACTTCTCACTTCATTTTGTATAGAATCAATCTCATGAGGAGGAGATTCCACTGAATAATCCTCCTGGTCAAAATTACCATTTGCAACCTCTTGTGCCTTTTTAATCCTTCTGGCAGCAATTTTTAATTTCAAAGGAGCATTAGCAAAATTACTTTCTTTAACAATGGAAAACTCCCGCTCTGCAGTTGCAGAACTTCTACTAGAACTTCCTTCACCATCACTATCACTGCTACTGCAGCTGTCACTGGATGAACTGCTCGACTCACTGCAACTCTGATTGCGTGAACGCCACTTCTTTGGTGGATGCTTCTTGGCTGCAACAGTTTGCAGTGAACGCATCGTGGAGCCATACTCCACACCACGTTGCGTCAAAAGGCTCTGGGCCATCTTCAAACATTCCCAAGCATTTGTGGTTACCTCTACATCACTCTTCTGAAACATCAAAATATCATTTTAAAAACTATTTAAAACAGTTTAAGCAATCATAATATAAATTGCATTCCACAGTAAAATTAAAAATTTTTTTTTAATAATTCTCATTTTATGAATGCTAATGAGTAATGCTAAGAGATGGAGCTCTTGTACTTATATTTTTTCTTGTATATATTAGCTTTTGTAAATGATTTTTATTGAATGAATGCATCAATAAAAATGTGAACAAAAATGGAAGTCTTTTGGTTTTTATATGTATCAGTTATCTTTCATTATTATTAACTATTCTTCTCCCCTAGCATTATGTTTTGTATATACACATTCAAAAAATATTCTTTCACATTATAATAATAAATGATCATGAAATAAGTAAAATGTACAATATATTTATTTATAATGTATGAATTTTAAAGAAAATATTTCAAAAAGAAGTATTAAACAAAAAAGCAAAAAGTACATATTAATCATAAAAGAAAAAATACATATAAAATTTATTTATATAAATTATGAAGAACTTAAATTCTTTAAAATCATTAATTTCTATGTGAGTAACAATAATAGCTAGTACAAAGATAATAACAAATAAAATAGAAGGGAACAAATTAAAGTTTATTGCAGAAATGAAAATGCTTTCTACAAAATAAACTCAGAGATTTTAGTTAATGAGAATGAAAAACACAGAGATTGATGCATATTACATAGTAAAATTGAGCAAAAAATATACAAATGTTTTTTAAAGAAAGTTCCAATTGCTTTAGACTCAACTCCTTTAAAAAAATTTTTTTTCCTAATAAATTTAAATACTTTACATCTGGTACTTTGTCTATTATCAAAATATACCAAGATGGAACTACTTACATATATTTTGTGGCTATCATATTTTGTGACTGATTTTAATAAAGTATGAAATTACTTATTTTTCACAGGATTTTTACCTCTTGAATTCTGTGAGGCATGACTAGGTAACTTGAATAATTTGTTTATTGTTCCTCACACAAATTACGCCTCTATTAATTTTTACATTGGTACACCTGTAGAAATTTGATTGTTAGATAAGACTTTTTCTAAAAAAAAGTAGACAGCATCTTTTTCTCTCCTCAGTAAATTAGAAACTGTCATCAATTTTTGATTTTTTTCTGCTAAAATACACCATTTGGCATCTTTTTTATTTGGTTTATTTTGACAACACCATTTAAAACTAGATTCATTTATCTTTCTTTCAGGTTGCTCACAGAAAAAAATTTTCATCTTATCATATTTTTTATGATTTTATAAGTTGTTTATTACAGCAATGGATTTTAAACTTTGATATTTCCAAAATGAAGAGGAGGCTGGAACTTTATTTATACAAAAAAAGAAGCATCTTTCACCAAAACAACTTATTCTCAAGTTATTTAAATTCTTTTCATTTGAGTAATTTAAAAAGAAATTCATACATAATGAAAAGTTGAGATTATGCTCGAAATATCAAAGAAAATATACACAAATAAAATAAATGCTTCGATTTCTATGATTCAAATTCCCCTTTAAGGAAAACTAAGTATACAGCATTAATATTAAAAAGATAATTTCATTTATTATGTTAGATATTTAAATAATAGCAAATTTTTGGTACAAAAAAATAGAAGATTAAATAAATAAGTTGTTTTATTTTTATTAATATTTAATGGTACCATTATACCCTGGAATGATAATCATCATAAATTGAAAGAAAAAATTGCAATTTCTGACATAAATATTTGCATCACATATTGTACATAAAGGTTTACATTCTTCGAATAATGTTAAAAATAATAACGGTATAAATGCTATATAATCCTTTTAAAGCATATTTGAATCAAATAAATGTTTTAATGAATTTTATTGTTTTTTCTGATAAATTACATCTTTAGTTATAAAATATTAAGGATATTCAACACTTTATTTTGGCAATCCAAGTTCATACATAACAATTATGTAAGCATAGAAGCATTTTGTTATAGTTACTAAAAATTTTAAAATACATCAAAATGATTATATAGCATCTATGCCAATAATTTAATAGTTATGGTAACAAGTCTTTTAAATTTCATTCATTTTTAATCTTAATATATTTGTGTATTACCTTATTTCTAATATCATAGCATTTATGGAAGTAACTTCAAAGTATAAATTACAAACAAAAATCCTTAATATATAAGATTTTAAAAAAAGTATTAAAAGTGCCTTTAAACATGCAATAAATGAAACTATTAAAATCATATATTTTTCAAAAAATAAATATGCTTAACAGAACTTCTTGAAAATCTCTTTAAAAAAAGGATATATATGAACTTATACATAGCACCTGCTGTAAAAATAATTTCTTTGTGTCTCACAGACTTCTAGACAATATCAATTAGAAACTGCTTTATATTTTAAAAAACACTTCTCAACACTGTTGATTAATCAAGAGAAATATAGAGTGTACTTACAATTCTCACATTAAAACTAAATTTAGAAAAATAATTTACTCAAATTTATTTACTTTTTTGAACAATTTAAAGAAATAGAAGTTGATAATGTGAATTATTATGTTAATCTCAACTTGGTTTAAATTTGGTGTATCAGTTAAAAAATAAACTTGAAGCAAAAAATTAAGATTAATTTTGTTGCAATTTTATAAGCAGAGAAGAGTAATGAATTTAAATAGATTTAAATATAATACCATAATTTGAAAATAGGATAGTATACTAAAGTAAAGTTAAGCAATAGATAAAAATGTTCTAATACACATTTACTGCCATATATTTATATCCTTTACACATATGTATTTCTAAATTAATTTACCAGTAATACATTCAGGATATTAAGCGCATAAATTAATAAAGTATATTCTACATTGGAAATCACGATATGTAAGAAATTGTGGCATGATATAAGAGGGGTTTATTTTTAAATGCAATATATACAACAATTAAAAGCAAAATAAACCAATATTGTAGACAATAAAATTAACTTAAAAGCAATATTTGATCTTCTTATAAATGGTAGTTAATTTTATTGTTTTTGTATTTAACATAGATTTGGAAAAATGTGTTCAATTTAACATAACCGTTTTTCTGCCCCACTAACATGCTGTTAAGAGTACACTGACCATCAGTTTGATAAACTTTTACTATATTTGAAACAGCCTTTTCAGAATTACATAACTTACATAAGATACCTTCACACGTTAATGTCACATATTACATTTTCTACACGTGATTTTTTTTATTTCTTATATTGTTTATATTATTTTATCATAACAAAAACAATAGAATTCTTATCAACATGGCGGGAAATGTTCATCCACGAGAAATACAAAATACCGAAATTCCAAATATTCAGGTAAAGCTAATAATAAATATTAATATTATTTTTTTAATTTTTCATGGAGAAATTTATTATTTCCTTTTGTTATATAAATGTGTTTAATATTTTAGTCTTCTGCTGAGTTATTATTTTAATACAAAATGGCGGAATTCTCCCATAGAGAAGCTATACATTTTTTATAAAATAAATTAAAACATTTCAATGCAGACATTTATTTTCTAAGCATTTTCTGCGATCAGATATTTATCACAGCAAGAGATAAAATATTGCAATTAGTCTACCTCTTGTTTAATAACTTTAACGTGATCATTATGAAAGTTAAAAGGAGTTGAATGTTTGTTTTTCAATACAAACTTCAGATTGTTGCCGAAAGTGTGGTATCTAAAATCAGTTTTATGAATAAGCCTGATTATAATTGTAGAAAGGCCTAGAAGTAGAAAATTTTTACCATCTCAAACAAACTCCTATTAAAATCTTTGAAAATCTTCTTTTTTTTGCAAAAATGAAAAAAATGGTCAAAAATTTTATGTTCTTCTAAAAGTTTTTAAAAAAACAATTAAATAAAAAAGTTATTAACATTATAGTTTTCAAAAAATGAATCCTTTCCAATAAAAATTATTCAAATGGAAATAAGACTCAAGCCTTTCTACTAATTAATTTCACATGATAAACATTGACCAGAAGTTCTCTATGTGATTTCAATAACTATATGCCAAATTTTAATAGTTGAGCAATCTAGATGATTTAAAGTGCGTAAAACGTATTATTCAAAAAAATTTTAAATTGCTATCCATTAATAAAAGGTTTATATAAATATAAAAAACTATTAAATAAATAAGAATAAACAATTTTTCTAAGAAACATTAAATCTCTCATGAAGAAAATAATTCTTAGTCGCCAAATATTTTCAAACAGAGCACGACCTACAGGTAAATCATGGGATGGCCTCTTAACATCTTAGCTGCCAAAATAATTTTTTCAAAACGATTAGAATCTCGTTTTTCCATTTACTGATTGAATAAGACTATTTGCAAGCATTCTTCTACCAACTTAAACTTATGGACTCTTCTCATTGCATTTAGTGAAAAAGACTGTTAATATAGATGTCGGGCATAAGATTGTTATATCAGCTCTCCAACATGTTCGCGGTTCTCCTTCATTTAAATCACTCTCGCCTTGTGAAAAAATTCCTTTTAATATCGGACTGCAGGACTTCGTATGCTCATAAGATCCAATAAGGTACGTAATAAAAAAATTTATATAAAACTCCTGCTTTGAAATAACATAAAAATGAGATTTATGAAAAATAATTAACGATAATTTTTTAACGAACGTTGTTCGATGTTTGCATAATTATTTTTGCATAGAATTCTTCGTTACAACTTCTAAGGATTTTCTATAAATCAGGATTTGAAATCTTTGAAAATAAACGAATAAAAATATTAAGATTTAAATCCATTTTTAAATCCAAGAACTTGTAATTTACTGCCTTCTTAAAGAAAATGAGTTCCTAAATTAAAAGGGCCGGAAAATTATTTCTTTTTTAGGCTTGATTCAAACAGATTAATTTTTAAAAAGATTTATTTTTAATCAATGCATTAATTTTCATTATCAATAACCTTTTGCCATCCAGTGCATGAATTTTTTATGCTGAACCGATAAGTATAACTTTTTATTTTTCAAACGAAATCTCCGAAGATAGCATTTTTCATACTGCCCAAATTTTAAGTTTTCATAAAATGATGTAATGATCGGAGTAAGCTGAAATCCCATGGCACGATATATTTGAAGAATATGCAAAGTAAGGAATGGCTCTCATTACAATTCAGTAAATTTTTCCTGGGTACATCTTTCGCTGTGTGGTCTTGCTTTATTATGCTAGAGAATAACGATTTTTTCGTTGACAACTCCAAGTATTTTTCAATTAAAATTTAATTCTCTTGATCCAATTGATCGTAATAAAGGTCCGTATGAACAGTTTGTCTACGTTTCACATCTATGATACACTGGATATTCAGTTAAGAACCAAAAAATGTTTTTTAAATGTAAATTTGAGATAGGTGCACTTAATGACGAATCATTAGAACTATCTGTTGCGTTTTTAATTATCATGTAGAATCTATTTTTCATCTCTAACGTTCATGTAAGCATAAACCACTGGCTTATTGTGCCAGTGAAACAATAAAAATGCACATGGTAAATCTGCACATGTTTCTTTGTTTTCTGCGGAAAGATTACAGGAACCCAAACGCATATAAATGTACATTAAAAATGTTTGACAATTACTCCCTTATCTGACACAGATTAATTCTACTTTTAATATAGCATTGTCTAAAATTGTTTTTTATAGATACGAAGTGGAAAAATAACTATTAGATATGAACTTTGAAAAATAACTCTCAGGATTTACAAAATGTCTAGTACACTTGAACTATTATATGAAAGATTTTTAAGTAAATTATTCTATTATTATCATTGAAAAATAAAAAAGTACTTGGCATTTATATTTTCTAATATTTTGCGAATAGTTTCATAAATTGGAAAAAATGAGAGAGGGATAATTCAGTAATTTATGAATAAGCATAATACTCTAATTTTAAACCATCTTTGACATGACTTTAAAGTATATAATGTACCGAAAAAAGGAAATTAAATATCAAAGTATGCAAAAATGACGTTACGTTCCAGTTCCTCTGATATAAGCTTAAATTTTCTTGAAATTTGCTCATTGCTCTAAATTTTTTTAAAAACCTAGTCATTAAAATACTACAATTTAAATAACATTAAAAAATCTCAAGTTGAAAATAGGCTAAAAGTTTCTAGTATAGAAAAACAAAGATTTTTAAGAAAATAATGAAATAAATTTATGAAGTGAGTGAATTGATTTTCCTATTTATTCTTAATTTATTTTAATTTAGAATGGTAATTAGGAAAATGTTTGGTTAACTTATTTGATTTTCTTGTTTCTAGCATGGGAAAATTTTTGTAATTGTTTTTGTAATAATTTCCAAATTCTCAATTTATTGGTAATACCAAGAGACGGTGGCCAAAATATAGGAAGTATATTAATTTATATTAGTCAGAAGTAATATTGAAAACTACTTTTTATAATTAATTGTATTTGTCTCGTTTAATAATAAAAATGTATAGGGAAATACAAAACTTATTATGAGAGGTAAAATAATTAACAAGCTATTAAGCACTTAATTTCACAACTCCTAGATAAATAACTGTTTTCATAATTAACAGTTCAAAATAATTGACAAGAAATTTTAGTTTTATATAGTTTTACAATCATTTTTCATACATGTATATTTGGAACCTTGGCAATTTTGTGGGGAAAAGCTTAGCCATAATAGAATAAAAGGGAATGGTTTAGATACCTTTCACATCTTTTTAAATTTTCAAAATGAGAGATTAGGTTGCTTAGATAGATTAAAATCACTAAACACTTAAATGAATAAAATATAGTTTAAACTGCAGTTAATTTTAAGCTACATATGAATTTATTAATTTAATTTATAAAGTGAATTTCAAAGACCTCCTATTTAAGAAAGACAAAATATCATTAAATTCATCTAAATTCAATTAGAACTCTCTTGAAAAATTAGAAATCGTACTCTTCTTTTTGGCTTGTTCATATATTTTGAATCTGATATATAGGTATTTCAACTGTATATCAAATCAAAGCTTTGTTATTACTTATTACAAAATGTTTCATACTAAAATTTTCTTTAAAAAGTTTAGTGTGTTTAATAATAGTATGGAGCCAGTTAAATGTTGTGGATCAGCACTTCATTTTCTTCATCTACTCTAGTTAAGATTGAATCTAAGAAATACATAATAAATTTGTGAGAGAAAGAAATTAGAAGAATATTTTTAATTGTGTCAAATTTGTTAAAATTGTTTCGCACTGTTTTAAATGAATTTAAATTACACAGCCATCAATCTATTAAATTTTTTTAGAATATTTGATTAAAAATCTCATTATATCATTCTATACTAACTTCCTTCGCAAACAATACAGTTCTAGATTCTCTCTCATGTTATTCTAAATAAATTTAATTTAGAATAATTGTGTTGTTTCTTTTTAAAAGAAAAAAGATTAAGGATTATACAGTAATATTGTATTGTTATTTAACTCCGTCAAGTATGAAATCAATGAAAAAATAATCATAATTTGAAGTCGTCTTTTCATTGCCTTTGTAATAAGCGTATAAAACTTTATGAAGTAATATGAAACCCCATATTACTTCAAAGAATATTTACAGCCTATTAAGTTCTATGTAGACTTTTTTAGAGATAATGGATTGTTCTGGAAAAGAAAAAAAAATTGGAAACTCCCAAGACAGTTAAATTAATAAATGAGCATAGGAGAAGGAAGAAAAATGCACCTTCTGTCTTCCTTATTAAGTGCTCATTGGGATTGAATGTAAAATTCCCATAACATTCCGAAAAATCATAGTACAGAAATGTTTATTTAATAAACAATTATCTCATAGTATAAGTATATTAACGTTTTTATTTACAACTTTTATAAAATGCTTTCGGAAATTTAAGGATATGAAAACTGTTAAACGGTAAGACCGAATTCATTTTCAAAACAAATTCAAATCAATAGCAACGTGGTTTTAAGATCTTAGAATTAGCAGTGTAAACACACATTAAAGCAGATAAAACGAAATGAAAAAATAAATATAAAATGTATTTTGATTAAAATTTTATAATAAAATTGAGTGTAAATTTGGCTCTTTGTAAAAGCTTTACATAATTTTCATTTACGTTTGACACTGAATAACTTTCATAACAGCATAGAATTTGTACATACATATTAACATCGAAATACATTTCATCGCATTCTAAATGTGCTTAATATGATAAAATTTCGCACTTAAAATATCACTAAGCCAAATTTTAATTTATTCTCAAAGTGAAGAAATATTCCATATTTTATCTGTAAATATATTAGATCTAAAAATAATAGAAAGTATTTGCATTTATAATCAGTTTTAAGCAATACAAAAGCCGATTTTTTTAAATTTATTTTCTTGATGCATTTTCAAATATTCTAATGAGCTTATCAATGAATAAGATCTTTCGGATCTAAAAATAAGGGTAATTTATTATCGCTAAATTCATTCAATTCATTAAAAATCTAAAGTTTTAAAATCTTTTTCTTTAATGCATCTAAAATAAGCATCTCTAATAAAACTTATTCACTGAATTAAGTGTCTCGAGTCATTTGGAATAACAAAATAATATGATCAATCCTAAAATCAAATTTCTATAAAAATCGTATTACATTTTACAGCACTTATTAAATCTTTGCATTAAGTTTCAGCTCTCAAGCCCTTTTGAATGCTAAACTAAGAAAGAGGCATTTTGTAGTCTATGATTCGTTATAAGTCCATCAACATTGATATTAAATATCATTGTTAGGAGGTATTTCAAAGTTAATTTCTAAGAGTATTCCCACGCATCTTTTGAATACAAAAAGAACTTATGTAGAAAATTTTATAACTCTTTAGACATATTTTTCTTCTGAAAACAACAAAAGCCCATTTTAAACTAAGTTTTTTAATTATTAATTTTTGATTGAAAAATTAATCAAAGAAGAAATAATTAAATTTGGCTTCTATCTATACATAGGGAGATTTTTTAATAGTTTGGAACAAACAAATAACATATATTTTAGAATAAAGTATTAAATCGTAAGGATGTAGTGAATGAAATTTACATTTATTCTCTTAATTAAATACATTCCATAAAGCTGAAATGTAGTCCTTGGAACATAAAGATAAGCTAGATAGAGGTTGGCAACATTTTGAGTCGGAAAAGTCAAAAATTATTGTTTACAAAATCACAAAGTTTTTAAAGAGGCACAAAAATTTTTGTTGGCAACAATAAATAGTACTCGCATAAAGTTTTTTGATGAAAAAACTAATATATTTATTCATAAGAAAAAAATATATTTATTCAAATATAAGTAGTGTTTTTCACAACAAATTAGATAATATATAGGGCATTGTCAAATAATTACTTAATATTTAAGTAAAAAATTAAAACAATAAAACATTTATTTACAACACTAACTTGTATTTCAATAAAAAATAATTGAGCTAACAAATTCAATTGGAGCGTTGACTTTGTATGGTTTTTAGAAAGTTTGGATAAATTTGGCGCATAACTTGTTGTTCTAAGTTTCAAAGAGGACTTTAAATTTTCATTTGTTAGTAGGTTTCTTACTTTACTTTTAATTATATTTATACAAAAGAACACTTGCTCGCACAAATATGTCGATCCGAAGATATTCAGCATTCCAAATGCCAATTTCTTCACCTCACTATAGTAATCTGGAAGACTATTCCATGCGTCGAATATAAGTGCCTCAACTCGAGGCATTTCTTTTAAAGCTCCGTCCATTTTAGTTGCATTACTTTTATACATTTCTGTACCTTCAACTCTTTCAACTTACTTTTCAACTCTATAAATTTTCTACTTCATAAAGTTTTACTTTTTAAATCGATCAATTGCATTTTTAGAGATCCAGTATCAATTCCAAAAGGCTCAATGTGGATTTCATCACTATTTGCGTTAAGATGATTTATTATGAATGCTAGAGTGTTTTAAATTCCTCAAATCTATCAGCAAATATAACTGGGCTGAAGTAATTCGTCTCAACAGTTGCACTGGTTTTATAGCGATATTGCTTTAGAAATTGAAAATGAAGTAATTTACCGCTCTGAAAATCTTCTTCAAAAAGAATTAATTTTTCTTCAAAAGAAACCAATTCTTCTACAAAAACATAGGCTGGGTTTCCTTTTCCTTAAAGTTTTAGATTTAGCCACTTAATTTCGCCTTGATATCCACCATAAAGTAATTACTTTTGCAGTCATTTGTAGTTCTTTATTTCAGGGTAATTAATGCCTTTTTCATTTAAGAATGTATTTATTTCATTCAAACACAAAGCAAAATGTTTCAACATCTTACCTTTGGAAAGCCATCGCACTTTATTGTGAAGAAGGAGATCGGAATACTGAGTCGCCATTTCATTTAAGAATTCTTTTAACTGACGATGGTAGAGTGCTTTTGACAAGATACTGTTAACAATCTTGATTACCAAATTCAGAACCTCAACTATTTCGGCTGGAAATATTTGGGTGCAAAGCGCTTCTTGGTGTAATATTCAGGGAAACGTAAGAATTTTGAAAAGCAATGCCTATATCTTCCCCTTTAGTTTGTCCGGAGATCGGTAGCAATATTAGACGTTCTTTTGGACCTTGGGAAGACCTTGGACCTGACAAAAAGGGCAACTTGTGCAATACCTTTTATGCCACAAGACTCATCTATAGCAAGTGATAAGGCAAAAAAATGGTGAATATCTTTCATCTGCAAATATATTACATTTTAAGACATTTTAACTATCCTATCTTGTACTGTAAAGTGGATAGGCAAATCTTCGACTCTTTTCTAGATTTCTTGTTTGTTTTTGAAATGACGAAACAGTTCTTCAGATGCACGTATGAAACAATCTTTGACATACTCACCATCTGTGAATTTTTTCCCTTTTTTTACAGTTTCTAGTGATACCGTGAAGCTTGCCAGATTAGCATTAATTATAGATTGCGTACAGTTAAATAACATGGAACTTGATTGCTGTTTTTGTCTTTGGAGCCCGTCGACAGCTTTTTTTTTCGGTTCTTTGACGGCTGGATATTTACTAGAAAACTGAATATGCTTTCTAGTGGTCTCTTTAATTTTGATTTCTTATTGTATGCGAAATTTTCGTGGCAAATGAGGCAAGTCTAAAAGCCATATGAGTTGCATATGAAAGCGTAAGACTTTGCTCAATACGAATTAAATTTTCAGTGCTCTTTTCAAGTTTTTTATTTATATAGATAGATACTTTCTGCTTGTGGTGACTCATCTCCAAATTTCTACATTTATAAAAGCATTGAAACAAATGTTGTCATCAAGCTGTAATATCACTTAAAAAATGAGGGGCCACTAGATGGCAGTGTTTAATATGTCATGCTGAGAGAGATGTACAAGTAATTGAGAGAGGAGATTGTATGAAGGAGCTCACTATGAAGGCGCTACCTTAAAGATATCTGTAAATAATCCAATTTTGTAAATAAATCTCTAAAATATTAGTAAATTTATAAGAACTTCTTCTTTCCTCACCCAAGCTATTCACTCGTCGTCTGACAAATAGAATGGAATCGATAACACAAATATGTACTTATAAGGTTTTCATTTCCTAATAAACTGCTTACAGTTTTAAATGAAGAGGAAGCAAGTTTATAATTTAAACTGAAAATCTTATAGCATTTGGATTGCAATCAATTCCAAAATTCAACCTCGTCAGTATGAAAGGTTTGATTAATTTGAAGAGGAAATGATTATCTTCAGAGTACCCACATTGCTTTTCAATTGATCCAAAGGGTATATTAATCATCGAAAGGTGCAATTATTATTAAATATAATTTGTAGGTTGTCTTCAATTAAAAACTGAATGATAACAATCGATGAAATAATTTCATTAACATATAGGTTAGGCACCAATGTTTCAAAAAGTATTTCTCCATACCAATGTTTCATGGTCATTCAAAAAAGACCACACTCTTCGGAATGGAAAGTTCAATCAACTGTTGAATAATGAAGAAGGTGCATCACATTTTCTACCATCTGCATATACATTTATTGATATTTTATGATCCGAGTTTTTGTGAGTTTCCTCTAAAACACATGAAGAGGCTGGCTATCCTAGAAAGTTTTCTTGGAATGCATTAATATCCATTGGACTTTAGAAACCTTAAGAAAGCTTTAGGCTGCCTCCTACTCTATGTTAGAAATGTTTACTCAAACGTTAGAAATATGGAGAAATTGATTTTTTCCCATAGTTAATAACTTTATTTTGGATAGTGATTGCTAGTTACATACCTTAGTGTATTTTATTCAACAACTAGTTTGCCTGGTGAGTCAAGGTTGGCAAATGTAGGTTCGAAACAGACCCAAGACCACAGTGATTAATAATGATGACACAGTGCATAAAAAATATCGTTGCGCAATGTTCTTTGTGCAAAATAATACCTTTGGGAATGGCTGGTCTTGTCTGGAGGTTTTCTGTCTAGCCGAGCTTTTAAATTACGAAGAACCCCTTTCAGGTTAACTAGGGCATACTTACCGGGAAGTTTCAAATTTGAAACCAGTCATCACACATGTACAAGAGGCATCCATTAATAAATATATTTACATGAGCACTGAGCTTATTTCTGCTCATTATAATGCGAAGAGATTTAAAATCACCAGAAATGGCCTCCCATTAATAAACGACATAAAGTACACTATTCATGGGTTAAGTGGCTGCATAACGTTAAATATCTGCATTACTCAAAGTCATCATAGCTAAACGACTCAGGGGAAATGTAATGATGTTTCTGAGGCAGGTATCATGGAAAACCATCAATTTGTTCGTGATGGTCAAAAGATCTTGCTGATTGCTTTGATGCTGCATAATGGAAAGACTAACAAGCAGTTGTAAGTCATTTACACATCCGAGCTCCATACAAACAGATCTTTAAACAGAAAGATTTTTGCAACATTTATCTAATAACTGAAAAGCAAACCAATTTTCATTAGTTAAGAGATATAATTCAATATTGAAAACAGGTTAATAACAAATTTCTATTTCATGATTAATAAAATTTGAAAAAATATTATTTAACGGGTAAACCAGGAAATTTAGTCAATTCAATAATATTTCTGTTTACAGAAATCTTATCTCCAGTTATAAAAATTAAATGTTATCTTTTATTATTTTCAAGTTAACATGAGGTTTGAAGTTAATATTTTTTCCAACGGCGGGAACACTTGGCTGACTAACCCTATGCTACAACAAGTCCAGAAACTGCTAATCATTTGTCGTTACCCAGCGGGCACCTGTGAACCAAGTCACGGAGGCGAGAAGCGTTACCCGCGCCATACCACCACAAGTCTGTTTATAGGGTAGGCCATATTCATACAACAACAACGAAGAAAGGACAGAGAAAGAGAGAATACAGAAAGAAAGTAAGATCCATGCCTGAACCGGGATTCGAACCCGGGACCAATAGCTCAGGAGTCAGGAACGCTAACCACTCAGCCATCGGTCGGCTTGAAGTTAATAAAAATATACAAATTTATTTCAATCCAGGACATATTTCCCATATCACATGAAGATATGACAAGATTAAGACATTTAATTAAATGGCTACTCTTCTTTTTGTTTTATTTCTTTTATACTTTTATCCATTATGTATTTTACATTTCTAATAGTTTTTGATTTATCATCAAAGAATAAATAGTAACGTGAGATATTTTTATTTTGCAAAATAGTGGATGACTTCAACATAATCTGCAGGCAGATTTATTTCAGAATTTACTTACAAGTGAATACATGGAAAGTGAATTCAGTCTTCTATTGTATATTAAATATCTTGATAAAACCTCAGTATATACATTTTACTGAGATCGTGAATGCTAAAGGAGATATTTCATAATGAATCCATGTTTTTTTCTTAGTACTTAAACTTTTGACTCAGTTCCTAAAAGTTGAGGGGAATAAATAATTATATATATATATATATATATATATATATATATATATATATATATATATATATATATATATATATATATATATATATATATATATATATATATATATATAATTATTTATTCCCCTCAATTTTTAGGAACTGAGTCAAAAGTTTAAGTACTAAGAAAAAACATAGTATATATATATATATATATATATATATATATATATATATATATATATATATATATATATATATATATATATATATATATATATATATATATATATATATATATCTGAACAGAAGGAGCCGAGCTGGCAACCGAATGGTTAGCGCTCTTGCCTTCGGTTCAACAATTCGTGGGTTCGAATCCCACCTTGGGCATGGATGTTTATAGTGGTTCGGAATCCACTTTAAACCGTAGGTCCTGGTCTAATTAGCCCTCGTGTGCAAAAAGTGACCGTTGAGCGACAAACAAACCAAACCAAACCTGAACAGAACGAAGAGTATAAGTTACTCATTTTTATGCAGACGTAGAAACATAAATGTCAAGAAATATATTTATTTTTAAACAACATGTTTATCTCGGCTACAAATATCAATATTAAACAAATAATGCTTCAAAACATGAAAATATTGCTTCAAATAAATTCTTACATAGTAAATTTTAAATTATAAATGTAGATAATGTGAAGAAGGGGGCTTGATATTAGATTTGGTAACCAAAAGTAATAGGCAGAGTTTTATTCACTTCAAATTGATAAAATAGAATAGATTAATGAAATAGATTTTTTTATTCAATGATAAATAAGGAATCAGTTTCGTTGTAATTTTACGTAATTAATTTGCTTGCTTATATACCCATACAAATGAGATTGCGCAGCTAAAAATGCAGGTTTTGCAAAATTAAGTAATTTATAGATTAGAGCCCACACTCCTTATAAAACTCCAAATTTTTAAGTCAAAACGATACATTTGAATATATTTTGTCCTAGGTGATATCTATATAGTTATGTGAGTTGTAAAAAACATCTATTGAAAATTTTATGTGGTTTTTCCTTTTTTAGAAAAACTTTATTCCTCCTAAAATTGATGCTTTTATTTTGCACTAACTTTCTGCCCAACAGGAACCCCGTACCCAAGGTAGGCCTCTACGTCCGGGTCTTGTGAGCTTGGGTCAAACTTCGTCTCCGTATGCAGTAATCAAACTTCCTTGATATTTATCGAAACAGGTCACATTTTTCTGGCTCGTACAACTTCAGAATTAGCTCATTAATGAAGAGGAGAGAGTTCACTTCTTTACATGATAACCCCGAGTCTTCCAGGTTCTTGTGAGAAATACAGAAAGAACAGGACCGAGAACGCATGATTCTAATATGTACTTGTGACTCTCGCTCTACAGTTTATTAAATAATATGAAGATCGTTTAATGAGATTCTTCTATTTTAATTTTCCTCCATTTTAGGAAATAATATACATTTCTTAAAATTTTTAGTTTGCTTCTTGAATGAATAATATTTATACGATATCTAGTTAGTAACTATGTCTTATAAATGTGATTTATCTCAGAACTGAAAACTTCGCTTCGTTAATGCATCTGTATAGAGAACAGATGAAACATGCTTTGCTCTGATGGAAATGCCTCTTTAAAGAAGTTTTTAAAAGTAGATTTTTTTTTGGAATTTAATAAATACTTATCAGGACTTTTCCGGAAAAAACACATTTGATGTATGAAAGGAGTATAATTCATTCAAATGTATAAAATAATTAAGGTTCAGGTGATAGTTTCCAGCTTTTTAAAAGACTCCAGAAAGTGTTCTGCGGAAACTTTTGAAATTTCTTAAAATTCAAGTGTTTGAAAATGCTCAGTTTTATACAGTAAGTGTAAAAAGTATTCGTAGAGTACGACAATTGATTTAAAAGAGATCCGTTTATAAAAATTATAAACATAAATTCCATTTTAATTAATAATAAATACATAATAGAACTTATTTTCACTAGTTTCATGTGAAATTTACACAAAAATAATTTTATACATGATTAAATATTTACAAAACTGTAGCAATCCAATATCTTGTGGTGTAAAAAGTATTCGTACACTAAAAGAAATGCAATTTTTTTAGTTATATTTTGTGATTGGTTTAGCCATTAAGATGTAGTTAATTGACGTCACCTTGTAAGTTACTTAAAAGGTTCTTCAGTGGAAATTTTAATGTAGTCAAAAACTCAAAATTCTGAAATGGGTCGTAAAAGTAAAGAGACAAGTATTTCCGAAAGAGAACTGATTTTAAAGTTCCGTAAAATTGGTAAATCGTACAAGATTTCTGATCTGGTTGGTAGACCCCGTTCAACTGTACAGTCAATCATAAAAAAGTTTGCTGCCACTCTAACAGTTCAAAACAGTTCTCGTACTGGGTGACCATGTCTGTTGACATAATCTGACAGACGGTTTCTGTTGCATTCATTAAAGAAGGATCCCAAAATAAGTGTTCCTATATTAACATCAGAACTAAAGAACATGGGAACAGCAGTCTCTGTAAGAACTGTTCGAAAAGCATGCAGAAATGAAGGTTTCCATGGCCGTGTTGCGAGACGAAAATTCTTTGTTAGTGAGAAGAATCGGAAACTGCGATTGTCTTTCGCCAAGCAATACATTATGAAAGTCCAGATTTCTGGAAAAAGATTATCTTTACAGACGAAAGTAAATACAACATATTTGAATCGAACGGGAGACGAATGGTAAGGAGAAAGCGCAATATAGAAATGCATCCTAAGAATTTAGTGCCAACAGTGAAACATGGGAGTGGAAGTCTACTTGTTTAGGGGTGTATGAGTTTTTCTGGGATGGGCAAATTAGTCTTTATTAAAGGCATTATGAATCATCAACTTTATATTGACATTTTAAACAATAATTTAGGACCTAGTGCAACAAAAATGGGCTTGAATGGTGATTACGTTTTCATGCATGATAACGACCCCAAGCACACAGCCTTAAATACAAGGCTCTGGATACTATATAATACCCCAAAGTTCATGAAATTTCCTCCTCAATCGCCGGACCTCAACCCTATCGAGAATTTATGGGACGTTCTTGATAAAAATATTAGACCCAGACATATTTCTAATAAAAATGATTTGAAATCGGCTTATAATCAAGAATGGGACGCCATATCTAGCTCAATAACAGCAAAATTGGTGGAATAGATGCCAAAGAGACTCAAGGCAGTTATTCGAACTAAAGGATATCCTACAAGGTATTAGCTGTAATATTATGATTACGTTGGCCAATATATGCCTGATGTACGAATACTATTTACACCACAAGATGTTGGATTGTTTCAGTTTTGTAAATATTTATTCATGTATAAAATTGTTTTTGTGTGAATTTCACATAAAACTATTGAAAATATGTTCTATTATATATTTCTAATTAATTAAAATGGAATTTGTGTTAATAATTTTTATGAACGGATCTCTTTTAAATCAATTGTCGTACTGTATGAATACTTTTTACACTCACTGTAGCTATAAAAACGAATTGCCAAATTATCTATAATAGAAAAAAGTATAAGCAGCAAAATTTCGGCTTTCGCGGAAATTGTTAATCCTAACAATTCACTTATTTCTAGATAGAGTTAATAAATTCAAATTTGTTTTTATTTAAAGCAACATTTTTAACAAAAATAAACATAAGGTTTAAACAATTAGAATAAAATCCACAATATTGCATGTCTAAAAACGCAGGTATAATCTGAGGTGTAATGTAGTTTTAGGTGTCAGTTCACCCGTTGTTTATTAGGTCTAATAAAATATAAAAAATAAATCTAAATCTATTAAAAACCTTATCAAATTTTTGTCTTGATGGTTGTTAAGAACAACTGCAGAGCTAATTTTGTGCAATTATATTTAATAATAAAATATGAATAGGTAGAAATTAGAAAAAAGGTCTTTCAGGAAAGTTTATAACAAGGGTATAGCTCAACATCGCTTAAATCTTTTAAAATCTCATTTTAAAAATTGCCTTTTTAAATTATTTTAAAACAAATTTTCTTAAAAATTGCATAAACAACCAATTTTTTAAATTTAAATATAATTGTTTAAGGAAAAAGGGACAAAATGAAAAAGAAATTCACCAAAAACTATTTTCGTAAAATCAATTTTGCATTATATGCTTATAAACCAAAGAATAAATCTAGAATTCTCTGGCATTTTTGAAGTCTTTCCTAATTCATATTTAAATTATAAAGTGTAAATTTATTTTTTCAAAAAAAGTAAAAAATAAACAAAGCATAATTTTTAGTATTTAAATAAAGAGTATGTGTGTATATCAAAGAAGTAACCCACATTTCATAGCGTCTTTGATGATATAAAATCAGGAATTGAAGTTTGGAGTAATTTAAAAACAAATTTCGTATAAAATTATATAAAATGAATGAAAATTTTATCTTTTTATCAAAACGATTGAAAAACAGATATGGATAAGAAAGAAATTGAAATTCATTTAAAATGATTCCTTATAATTGCACTTTCATTTGCAGCATGCACAAATAGTAAATGGGACCACGATAATTTGATTGGAAAAGACTCTTGAGTTAGTTAGATAGCGAGTTCGATGTGGTTTCATTTAGAAATTACAAAGCTAAGAAACGTTAATACTAAGTAACCTTGAGAGAACAAGGACCTCTAGTCTCACAAGGTTACTTATTAGCACGCTAAGAGAAATAAAAATTTAAATGCAAAAAAGATTATAAAAATCTATGAATAACCTATTTTTTTCAATTAATTTTGATAATTGTCTTAGAAAAAAGGTGACATTTTTCCAAAACTTTTTCTTTACTTTTTTAAAAAAAGTTTATTTATGTATTTATAACTAAGAGGCTATTGAATAAGCGGTGCAGCTAAAAAGCATTGTATATATGATGTTAATTTTACAATATACAAATATATAATTTTAAAATAAATTTTATTTTAGTAATTAAAAACATTGGTTTCTATACTATGCTGAGACAAAATGATAAACCCATAGATAAGAAAAACCCGTTTTCTTAAAATTACTGCAAGCAGAAATAATAAAATTTATAACAAAAATAATATGAAATTTTATTGCAAATTTAAGAAAATTATAATAATTTTAAATTGGACTCTTGATTTTGTTTTTTAGTACACATTTCATACAGCATATTTTTGAATAATTATAGCACATTACAATTGAATAACTTAATCTAACTAATAAGAATACGCTTCTCAATTTTATAGATATATTAAGAGCTCCAGTGGCTCAGTAGCTTCACACCGCTTCCCGTAAGTATCATTGTTATTTATGTAAAGAATTGTATACATTAGCGGGCAAAATTAAGGATTATTAACTGTCTGTTTTATATTATATAATTAATAAGATCAAAACTTTTAAGTTTAAGACATTTATATGCAATTTTCTGTTGAAAAATATTATAAATTATAATATAAAGAAATAAATAATTGTCATGTAAAGTGTTAAGTCATGGCAATGATTTATTTAATAAAATATTTTATTTGACTTAATTTTGAGAGTCAAAAATGATATGCTGATCTTGTGCTGTGCATGCAATTGTGATATATGAAAAAATTATGAGAAAATATTAGTTTCAAAAATTAGAGTTTAATAAACATATTAGAAGGATTTATTAACCAAAATAAGAGTTAAATTGTTAAGAGAATTTCTGTTTTGTTAGTCCTGTATATTGTCCTATAAATTTAATCCTATTAAATTAATTTGGAAATTATGTTTTGGCATAAAGTTAATGAACAGAAGTCAAAAAATGAAATTATTTAGAAAACATTGTAAGAAATATTGTTGTTTAAAAGTTATTAGAACAGATTTTTTGGATATTTTGAATAATTTAATAATAATTGTTTTCTAAAAATTTAATGTCAGTAAATTTTACAATTTTAGTCATACCTTTTAACAAAAAAGTAAATTTAAAAAGGGTAAAACTTCGCATTTTACAAATGAAAAAAAAGGTTTTAAAAAATGTTAAATACACTATTTAATGAAAGACAATAAGTTTGATTCATAAATATTTGTAAATTTATTTAAAATAAACTTTGAAAATCTTTTTTATTTATTTTTTTAGGATTTGAATTTTAAAATAAATGATATTGATTTCATAACATAATGATCAATGCATGATTATCAGAATAAACATATTAAGGGTTAGTGTTCAGATCTTCAATTCAACAATTTGTGAGTTAGATTATCACTCTAAGTGTGGACATTTGCTGTGTTGTGAAATCTACTTTAAACTTTGGTTCTAATTAGCCATCTTATTTGAAAAGTGAGTATTAAGCAACAAACAAGCTATATGAAACAGTTTTAATCTATTAGCTGTAGATTAAATGTGTAAGTAGTATATTTGATTATTTATTTTTTAAGATTTCTCTCTATTGTTTGTAAATCAAATATTGACTAAATCAATGTACATAGCAATGCGAGCTCCAGTAGCTCAGTAGCTTCACGCTGCTTCCCGTAAGCTCAGCAAAGTTAAGCATCATTTGCCGCGGGCAGTGGTTGGGAGGGTGACCACGGTTTACTCTCCTTCACTGGGTTGCTGGAACTCCGTATTTTGGGGACGTGTCCACGTTAATATGTGACGTCCAAAGTCCTTCCGCTGGTGTGGCGTGGTTGTGGAGAGGGGTGCCAGCTCAGGTGTGGCCTCGTCACCTGACCGTGGTTCAAAATTACGAGGCATCTTAAAAAAGAGCAAAGTCGTACTTTCACCTTTGTGGTGCTCTGATCCAAACGAAAGACGCTCTCTCTTGACTTAATTCGCACTGCCAAAGGCATAGCGAGCTTGGCTTGTCCAAGTGTCATAAGCAACAACAATAACATAGATACATTAGCAAAATTTGTAGTGATAAAAAAATGCTTCAATTTTATGTTAGAATGTATCATTTTAGTTGAACTGATTGGTTTGATTTGTTTGTCCCTCTATGGTCATATTTTGCACATGAGAGCTGTTTCGACCAAAGCTTATGATTTAAAGTAGTAATTACCAAAAACAACTGCAAAGTTCGAGGTAATACTCGAACTCATGAACTGTTGAACGAAATCTAGTTTCCTAACCAAAGATATATTAGCTTAGCTTAATTTGAAATAATCTTTTCAGATTTTTTAACCAAAGTAAAGCACCGTAGTTAAAGCACTTTGTTTCAATAGAATTAAAATTATTTTACTAAATTAATAATAATCCAATCGAGAGCATTAGACTAATTCATTTATCACATTGTCATCGAAAGTAATTGTTAATCACTACAACCCTTCTTAATCAATAATAAATTGAAAAACCATTGATTTCTAATAAAATAGGTACTGATACTTCTTTAAATTAAAAATAATTAATGAGCTCTTGTTTTAACAGTAAAAGCTTTATAATTTTAAAAGATCTATTTTATTTTTTAAGCATTTGCATCTTCAATAAAGTGGAATAAATCTTAAAATTTTGTAGAAGATTCTCGAATATTTCCACTTTTAAAGTTTTCTTTTTTAACCTGTTAATAAGAGTACTAAGATTAAAAATGTAGGCAAAATTGACAAATTTATTATTGAAATTTAATTTTATTTTATAATAAATGGGAAAATTTATAAAGAAGTGCTTCAGAATTTACTATCAAATGCAAATATTGATATTAAATATGAATCATAACACTGAAATTAAGAAACTATATATATATATATATATATATATATATATATATATATATATATATATATATATATATATATATATATATATATATATATATATATATATATATATATATATATATATATATATATATATAAATTTCGTGTCACGATGTATGTTCCCGATAAACTCCGAAACTACTGAACGGATTTTGATAAAATTTTGTAACCATTTATAATATGGTCCAACTTAAAAGATAGAATAGTTTTTATCTCTTAATTATTGATCTCAGTATTTATTATACGACATTAGTGTTTATTTATTGGTTAGTTATGTAAGTTCCTAATAGATGGCGGTTTAGCATCTAAGTTGCACAGGTTGCACAGATGGCGACGTGTTTATTTTTCTAGATTTTACCATCTTCGAGAAATTTAACGTGCGCGCGCAAACGCGTGATTAATTATAGAATTTACATTTGTTTTCATAATGTATAATCATACTATAACAATTTTTCGTGAATCATATTCATAATTATACTTTGTATTGTGTTATTATTGTGCGGTGTTCAGTTTGAATATTTTTAATATTATAAATAGTAAAATAAAATTTTATTTATTACTGTTTTTCTCTACTAATTTTCATACCACCTCGAAAACATGCAAGTATTTCTTGATAGCCTTTAATTTTTATTTTATAATTTGATAATTATAATTTTTTCAGCAGTACATTTTGATCTAATTTATTTATTCAAATGATAAATTCTTTTAATTGTTCTTTATTTCAGTATAATGCCTCGGAAAAATTTTTTAGTTTTAATAATTTAAAATTGAAAAAATAATAGTTCGATGTCAATGTTATCTACCTCATTTATAACAATTTATTTTTAGATGTTTTTAAATATATTTTATTAGTAAGTCACTGATTACAAACTATAATTTAATATAAGATGAATAAAATGTAAATTCAGAAAGTCTTTGTTGATTTGTGCTTAATTTCAAAATTTCGATACTTTACCTATTACTTTTAAATTTTGGTAAAACGTTTTATTTTTAATCTCATATGAATGAACCTATTTTAAATTTTTTTAGAAAATATTTATTTGATTGTACCAAGGAGTTAGTAAAAAATTGATTCAATGTATTATAATTACTCAGCCACTGCAAGGCGTGGCTGGGTCAGCTTGTATATATAATATATATATATATATATATATATATATATATCAAAAACCGCTTTAATAAGAGAATATGTTATGTTAAAATATATTCTTTGGGTCAAATGTCCCTCCCCTGGCAAAGTGAAAAGATAACTATTCTAATTTAAGTGCCACTTTTATTGCTTGTGTATGTGATCATAGTTCGAAATTAATTAAGAGGTATTTCATGTGTGTATATTAATGAGACTTATATTGACCAATTCGCACAATTCGAAGTATTATCATGCCATTATATCCAGATATATATGTTACTTTAGTATCTCCTACGTTGATTCGATTAATTGTAAATGCGATAAAGAGATATTAAAAGTATTTTAACATTATTATATTTTATACCAAACAGTTATAGAGCATCAAATTAAAATGATTCCTTTTTAAATTTTGACTTAAAATTCATTTAACGGTACTTAATTAAGAATACCAGTAATGTTTTTGAAAATAATATGGTGGCCAGTATCTTTATATAATTTAAAGGTATTTTTTTCTTATTCAAATTCTTGCCTGCTTTTCTTCTTAGTGCTCTGTTAATCTATGGGAAACCAACCGTATTATTTTCGTACACATTCTTCATGAATAGTTTTATGTATAGCAGTGGATCCAACGTTAAGTTCTATATCATATGGTGGATGCAGTGCTTTTCATAGGTTAATATTTTCCGTGTGGCGGATATATTTTCCGAGATTACAGCCTATAACGATCTTTCTGTGTGGTCCTCATCTTGAAGAGAATTAAGAACTCGTTAAGTTCTGTTAGTCATATGAAAGCAGAAGAATGAAATGGAACTTCATTTCTAATTATTGATTATCGTCATATGCTTTTTGAATTAATTCCACTTAAAAGTCATAGCAAATTATCGATGATGTTCTCGCGTCAACTCCATTTTAGAAAAACCTACTAAAATGCATTTAATATTTTTCAAAAGCTAAATTACTTGCAATCAGACTGTAAAAGATAGTTGACTACAATAAAATAACTCTAATTTTCAAATCTAATTTTTTCCTTACAGCTTTTCAACGGCAGGCAGGTTAATCAAAAGTGATCCTAGCATCAAATCCTTTGTGGACACCATTGCCTTGTATATGACCATAAACTAATAGATTAATAATTAAATACATAATCTCAAAAAATGAATTTATTAAATAATTTAATTTTTATTTTTTAAAATCGAGAGCTTTTTAATATAAATTACTTAAAATTCAATAAACTCCAAAAAAAAAAGTTCTGTCTCTTAATGAATAATTGTAATCATCCAAAAATGAAAATTTTCAATTATTTATTTGTTCATGTGATATAATCTATGACGAGAGTCTTCTATATATTTAAGTCATTATACACACAGTCATTTAATGAGAGTGGATTCTAGTGATTCTCCGATTGTGGGGCACATTAAAAAGGTGGATATTGTGTGAAAAATTAATGAGCAGTTCTGATCGTGTTGTAAAGGCGCTCCCTTTCTGTCTCATCAATAAGGATCTGACCAATGTCCAGTTTCTGAGGCGGGCCTAATCACGGGTGGTTGAGCTTGATGGTCAGTGCCTGCTTTACAAACAAAACTTTTCACCTTTAGGTTGGAGCTCATTTCTAAGGTAAGGATAAGATATGGTACTTTACACATTGTCTATAATCACATACTAAAATTAAAATATTTTCAATAAAAAATACATAACATTTTTATGTCGAGTGTAAAAAATGTGAAATTTTCCTGTGAATGATTTATTGAAATCTGTTGAACTGTTTTATAATTACTTCTTAATAAATAGCTACTACACATTGCAGCATTTTCTATTAATGCTGTTATTTTTTTAATTAAAAAAGAAAAATATTTATTAAACTCGCTATGCAACAAATTAAAAAAAATTTAAACTAAAATAATTTATTAAGTAAATTATAATTAAAGTAAAATAATTCAAACACATAATACTGCAATAAATTTACTTTTTACAAAATTACAAAAATAGAAAGCTTTAACTTTTTAGCTTAGTCGTAAATAGAATATTAAATTTTTTGATTTATCTACGAAACATACACTTTATCATTGGTATTTACAAGAAAATGTTTATTTGTAAATGTTACTTGTGATTTTTTTTTAATCATTTTTGTTTTTATAACTTACGTATGATTTATGACACATAAATTATATTGATACTTACCAATAAATATCAGAGTAATTTATCTTAAAAATTATCACTGTTATTTACTTAATTATGAAATTTATATTAAATATAAAATAAAAATTTAATGATAGATTTGGCGAAATATAATCCGGTTTCAAGTATTTAATAGTATAAAGCAAAATATTATAATTGTAGCAATTAATTGTAGCAATTTTTTCACATATTTATATAACACTTTACAGAAATATACCCATATACCAGTTCTTCAAAAAAAAAACGTAGATCTTTTTTTCGAATTTTTCATGTGTTAAGATTAAAGGATAAAACATCAAGGAAATAATTTTAACTATATATATATATATATATATATATATATATATATATATATATATATATATATATATATATATATATATATATATATATATATATATATATACGAATTTACATAAATTCGTATGAAAAAAGTAAGGAAACAAATTGTAATTAGATTAATTAGATTTAATGTTGTAAAATCCGTTAAATGACTTGATTTGCATTACTTTTAAGCTTCAAATAGCCTATCATACTTCAATTAAATATATGTTTGAAACAAACAGTTTAAAATTAAATATATATAATGTCATAATACCATTAATTATATATATACGTTTAATATATTATGATAGATGAATTTTATTTACTATAACAATTTTAGGAAAGTATGTGACATTTTGACTTGCACAAATAAACAGTTTTTAAAAATGTGTTGGTCAGTCAAATAATTGATAAGACAAGTTGATAAGTTTAATCAGGAAATAGTTTCCCTTAATTGCTACTTTTTTAAATATTTTTTATACTGGATAATTTTTCTTAATTTTTTAAAGTAATCCTTATTAGCTGATTGAACTTAATCCAGTATAAAAATATTTCGAGCGAAAAAATATTCTCATGGATAAAAATTTTTCATATAAACTTGAAATTGTAATATTTTTACCGAATTTGAGGTACCAGTATAAAAGTATGATTTGATGTGTTACAGAGGAATTTGACATCGTGTAATATTTTTTTTTACTTATTTATAGTTAAGACTCAAGCAAAAATTATTGGTTTTTAAATTTGATTTATTTTTTGCATTTGAGAATTTAAAAAATTTTAGACCAATTGGTATATTACTTATGTATAATTTTTAAATATAAGGTAATCTAAGTTCAGGATTTTTTCGTAATGATTAAAATCTTTTGTAATCACATTGAATAATGGAATACATTGTTATTATGGCATTTAATTAGCTTACTTTATTTAAATTAATTAATAATTAATATTTTTATTTTAAAATGACGTTTTCAATATAAAATATTTGCAAAAACATTTATTTTATTAGTAAATTCTTTCGAAATTATGCGCACAATTTTTACCTTAACTTCACTTGATTTGCAAGAAATAAAATTGAATTTAAAAAAAAAACAATTCGTATTACTGATATACATGCTTCAAAATGGAATGCTTTTGGTTTCTATAAATAATTTTGCAACTCTTGTTGATTTCAGACCCTTCATATTATTTTTCAATATTTAATTAATTTATATATAAACAATTTATTATCACCTCAATAATACATTTTATATGTAATTTGAACATGATTATTTATAATTTATTTTAGCTGACGCAAGTAGAAGGTTTAAAATCTAAGCTTATTTTTTAATAGAAAAATTATAAAAAGAAATGAAATTAAATAAAATGATGAAAAAAAGAAAATAATTGTAGTTAATATATATTATATTTTTTGAATAATCTACATTACGAAATGGATATTTCAAGTACGCTCTTACGCTTTAAAATTCGAAAAACAAATCCTAGCTACAATTTTTTCTTTACAATCAAATAACTAACTGAAATTCTTTGTTCTTATTAAAAGCAATAAATTATTTTCCTTAATAGTGATTGAAAAATAGTAAATTATATCTTTCATAGACAATGTTTATATCTAATCCTTATAAATTTCAACTATTTCTATCACTTTTGAATGTAATTTGTTAAAATATGCCCACATTTTACAAAACCAACTTTCTAACTCAATTTTTTGATTTTTGATATCAAGAGTAAAAATCCAGACAAATGTGATTTTTAAAAAATTAAAAGGGAGATATAATTATTTTATGTATCTCTATATCATAAAGTAGATATCTGTTTTTACAATTGTACTTACTAAAACTAAATTTTTGCGTATGAACTACTACATTTATTACACATGAATATATATAGAAGACGCTTTTTTTACGAACTCTTTGGGACCAGTAAAGTAGTTTATAAAATAGAAAAATGAGTATTAGATTAATTAGATCTGATATTTTTACTAAACTGCTTTTTTATAAATGAAGTATATCAGAAAAAATTATTTAGAATGCGCTATATAAAAAAAACACATGCAAAATAAGATTCATACTTGAAAGCAATACTTCATTTCATTTTATTGATAAAAAAGCAGACAAAAAAAATCCCATTTTCTGTTTAAAAAGTAAATTTTTAAATATATATTTTCCAATTGTATCAACGTAGAAAATTATTTCGCTGTTTTTATCTTAAAAATGTGCGTTAGTCTTAAAAATGTGCGTCATTCAGTTAATTGTTTTCCAGACGGTCTTTGCATTACTTCATTTTCTTCTTGTTCGATATCTGAAAGTTCTTTTTCGTTCCCACTCATTATATTCTCAATAATTTCATTTACCGATATTTCTTCTTTTCACATCATATATGAGTCCATATTCAAAAATCCCTGGAAGGAAATTTCAGCCAACATAGGGATTTTTTTCATTTAAAGCATGAGTGATTCATCTTCACTCAAGTCATCAGGTAAATTTTCTTGGTCTTACTCAATTAAGGCAATTTCTTCAATAAATCCAGCATATTGAAATGCTCCCGATATTGATTTACTTGCATCGTCATTCCGAACACTGATTGAGAAAAGCATTACTCATAGAAGATCAATTTCATAAAGCGGCTCCAACAACAAACCCATAATCATTCTTTGCGAAAGTATCCTATTGCATTTGCACTTGAATTTGTTGACTCACATGACCTTTAAAACCGAAGTTAGATTAGGCGGGGAAAACTCCATACGAATTGATTGAAGATCAGAACTGCAAAGCGAGCAGAACACCAATTAGAAGTTAACGATTCGCTGAAAAACAACAATCTAAATCCTTCAGCCAAACTTAATAAATACTCCCAGTTATCCAAGCCTTAATGTTTGCATTCCAACGAACAATTTCTTATGCAGCGGGTAGTTCTGAGCATTTTTGAAATATACAGACTTTAAATATTGCGGAATGAAAAGCAGCGACAGTTTTTCTGTTCCATTCATGTTTCTCTACGAGTATCACTGTTTCTTTATTTCGCTTTTCTACCTCCATTACATTTATCGACTTTGAAGTTAAGTAACCCTTCGGATAATACCTTAAACAAATTTGTCTCATTCCTGTTGAAAATAGCCTTTAGGTCGTACTCGCAAAGTGTGTGTGAGTGGTTGTGATCTTAATGCTGCTGTATTTCATTCAATTTCCTAAATTTTATTCGCAGCTCTACTTTTGAAAGACAATTTTCTAAACCTCAAACCGTATCTAGTTTTAAATTCTGGAATCAAATATCTGATGCTTTGAAATCTTCTATAGTCAACTTCAAAACACATTAGCTAGAATTAGTTAGTTTCTTTTTACTGGCATTTACCATCAACATGGTAATGTCATTAAGTACACTGAATAAGAGGAATGTTCATTCCTCTCATTTTTCGCAGTTAAAGCAAAGCTTTTTCCAGTTTAGGATGTTTTAGTTCTCTGCAATATATCCGAATGAGTGAACTGTCGCTGGTATTGTTTCCTTTTGCCTAATCTCCCTCTTGGCAGACGAAAACTCATAAATTCTGAGGGAAGGTCAGTTAGATGAAACGAAACCAACTACAGAACAACAGAGCTCAATCTTTAAAAAGTTTTCCTCCCTTATGTTATCAAATACGCGGAGGTATGCTTGTTTAAATATACTAGTTTAAATAAATGAAATAATGGTTTTTGAGCTTTTTTAATTATTTTCTTTATGCAAATAATTTAAAACAATGGCACCAACAAGAACTGATTAGATAGCTGCAAAAAATGAAGCAGAATTTTCATACTGAAAAAAATTATCTCTCGTATGCAGAAATTTCGAAGAAAAGCTTTTAGGTCAGTGACTTCTTATCTGACATACGAAAGTTGTGTTTACATTATGAAAAAATAATTTATTTAGAGCTTAGGCAAGATTAGGCCTTAAAAAACACAAGTGTTACTGACGATAGAGTGTTAAAAAGTATAAGCTTCAAAGATAGAAAAATTTCATTAAATATTGTTAGATGTGAAACGAATGGATCGGTATTACAGTTAATTGAAGAACAAAAAGAAGATTATCAAGTTTTTAGTATCACTAAAAGGTAGAATCCTAAGGAAAATATCATATTAAGTCTTTAGCAACTCAAGAAATTAGTTCAATGGGTAAAAAAATATATTTAGTGGTCAGAAAATTATTTACTTCTAAAGATTTGGTAATGATGATTGAAAATACAATAGACGTAAAGTAGGGAGAAATGATTCATATTATTTGAATAGAAGCAACTACAAAGAAACCAACAAATGTCATAATTTGAATATGTATGTCTGCAAATAGTGAAGAGCACATTCAAGTGACTGATGGCACTTAGAGCATTTTGACATATACTGGAATTTTGATTTTAGGATAATATCGATTTCGTTAACTGAGTTCTTCCCCAATAAAACACCATTTACTTTTCAGCAGTATTCAGCTCCATGCCATATGGTAAAAAATGCAAAGAATGGCTTAAAAAGATAAGCATAGACTTGTACTTGTATTTCTGGCCAGAAAGCAATTCTGTATATATTGTAATATTGAATATTATTGAAAATATCTGGCGACGTTTAAAAGTTCTTGAACAAAAAAAAATTAGTCCATCAAATAAAACACAACTTATAGAGGTTATAATTGTTTTTTGACATCAAAATATTAAGAATAATTATATACTAAATATCAGAAGATTAAGGAAGATAACAATAACGATTTAGTTTATTAGAATTAGAAAGATAATAATAACTGATTCCTTCGATGAAAAAATGCTATGTAACTGTATTAAAAAGTAACGGTTATCTCGGAATTTTGTTTATTCTACTTAATACTCATTGTGTAAGTTCGTAACTTTAAAACACAATGAAATCTAACATATATCTTATTATTGGTCAGGTAACATTTTTTTGTAATGTAACTATTTTAATTATGTCTTTCAGTTAAATTCTGCATTAAATTTCTTTTAATATGACATTAAAACATTTGCATTTAAATAAAGATTAATGTATTCTCTAAGAACACAAAGTTAGAAGACATGAAAATTCCGAAATATGAGCACAATATTGGCCATTTCTAAATATGTTTCTCTGTGTGTTTATATGTTTAAACGAAATCAAATAAATTTTTGCTTAATGCAGCATATTTATTACAGTACCTACAAGCTTAAATTAACTGCTTGCCTAAAAATTCAAGAGTCAGAGAATTATTAAGACAGTTTTGATACTTTGAGAAACTCCATACATCTTCTATGCAAAGCTCAATCCATACAAAACAGTTAATCAGGCGACCTCCAATTATAGTGAGATGTAAGTTAAGATGAGCAATTTCAACTATTCATATGAAATAAAATATTTTTCACAAATTATTATTGCCTTCCATTCAACAGCAAACTGTTTCTCCATTAATTTAAAATGCAGAAAAATAATTTTTTCTCACTGTTATGTAAAATTAGACACATTAGTGCTTAAATATAATAATAGAATATTACCAAACGGGCATGCAAGAGATCACTGAGTTGAACTTATCACAGAGTAAAGTTCAAATCACGATGTTTTGAAAAACAGTTATCAATTTGAAGCTAGTCCCTGTTGAACAAGGTGATATGGATATTTCTATATGTACATCTGATGACATTGAGTTTTACAGATTTCCTCACAACTTACAAAAAACTGCGACTCATTCTATTTAAAATAAAGACTTCTTGGAAGACAATACACAGAGGATGTTCAAATGTCGAACAACACTCTTCAGTAATTAGGTTATTCGTTGAATGATACCACATCTATGTGTAAGAAATGACGAGGACTACTAGAATTGGCTGTTACATGAGAAGTTTAATAATTTGCCAAAATTCTTCTTGAAGAAAATTTCACTTTTTGTGTGTGAGTAAGAAATAGACCTACGTCGGAAAAGATTTTATTAGTTTCAGAACAATATGTTCTACTAAGAAAATTTCTAGGAAACATATCTATGGTAGTTTGATTGAAGACTTATAGCTGTAGATTATTTCCATTGATTTTTTGAAGATACAATATATCAATTTTATCTGCAAAAAATTAATACTGTTAAATAATAGTACAAAAACTTACATATGAAAAAACTCATACTTACTTTTTTGAAATGCTGTAAAATCGTTATTTCCAGTCTTGAAGCATAACTAAATTGTATTGTGTGTGTGACTCCGGATAACTGACAATCTAACTGATACGATTACTGTAAATAATTTAAAGCACTTAAAGCATATTGCTTTTTGGAAAAAAATTTCATAAATAGTATTTCTCATAATATAAACTCAGTGTGTTATTAAGTAATAGAACACTTTTTAGAGTGAAACAGCCATCATTCAATTCCAGCCATTGTTGAATTACTAGAAATTGCACTTCTGCTTAAACGTCTGTTGAAGTAGGTCTTGAGAGTTTCCCGGGTTTCTTCTTTTGTAACTCATGAATACGACCTGCTACCTATGAAATATCCAATGAGTTTCTTATAGATAGTTGGCCTCGCATTGAACAACCACTACGTAATTGTCTTCTCTTAATTAGGTGGTGGAATTTTAAATGCCTTAAGTCATTAAGCAATCCACAACGTTGTATCAAATAACCTACTGTATTTATGTGTTAAAAGGGAGGAAACCAGGGAACTGGCAAGCACCCATACCATCAGATGCACATACTGAAAGTAGAAAGCAATTTCCACGTCCATAAAACTTCAAACTTATTTATATGAAATTCTTATCAATCTTCAAATGTCTACAAAAATTCCTCCTGTAGATGAAACTAAGGCAGAAACCCTGAAAAGATTTCTTAACAAAATTGAAATTGAATATGTGTGAACGAGAAATAGAAATTAAAATTAAAAAATTTAAAGAGTATTTAGATTATATTGTCATAGCCATATTCATATACTGAACTACAAAATGAATTTAGATATTTCTTTTCTATCTTTTCATCGTTTGATTTAGTTGAAAAATCTTCCGATATTGTTTTAAACATTTTGATAAAAATTGTAAACTTAAAACCAATGAGGGTGGTGAATATCTCTGGTTTCCTATATTGATAAAATTAAATAAAAAATTGTAGTTTAAATCATCAGCATTAACCTCGTATTATCATTATGGATTTAGAAATTTGGTAGAACTTTCTGTTTGCGTAGCAATCCTTTATTTATGCATTAGATTGTTTAAATATTTTGTGAATTCGACTTCAACTATACTTAGTTTATTTTAGCTGTCACACAACAGATTGTATTTTACATTTACAAATATTGTCTTGCTGCCAAGATTTTATTTAAAAATTCAAACATTTCATGTCATTATTATTGAAGTACTTTTTTTAATTAGAAGAATGATGACTAAAAAATCAAGACGTGCAAAGTAGCTTCGGAATAAATATTTTAGGTTAGGTTAGAATTATGACATAAAACTGTTCTAGACTCTTTATGCTTATTGGCTTATAGCTCGCATTGAGTAAAATTGGGGTTTAAATTGAAGTCTAACAAAAATTGATTGAAAATCAATATGATGGATCTTAAACGAGGAAGATAAACAAAGCGTTTGTTGACAAATAAAAGGGACATTAGGGTGTCTGAAAACTAAGACGAGAAAAAAATTAGAGCCTATAAATATTTTATTTTAAAATATTTGTACAGAGAAGATTAGTCTGAAACGATAAGCAATAATTTTATAAAGTGTTAGTTTATCAAATTGAAAAAGATTCAGTTTCAACAATTATCTTTTATTCTAATATTCTAATAGATTTATGGTTTGATAATTGCCGTTCTATAAGCATATTACAGGAAAGTGTGCGTATGCTCATTTAAATCATCAATAAGGAAACAAATAATAATTTTCATGCAAAATTTCAACACTATTTTTACATAAAGTTATTTTTTTGAGATTATATAATCAAATATTCAATCTGGCGTCTCGTTTGATATACTTATAAAATAATTTTATGCAAGTAGAATAAAGCTTATTTCTCTATTTGAGCTGAAGCTTTTCTGCGTAACAGTGTACTGTCTCGTTACCTAGTCAATCATTGTCACATACATTATGAATATGAACGATGAATATTTTCGATTAGTATGCATGCAAGACCTTGAGCCACGCGTTTGCGAACAATCCATCTTTAGAGCTAACTAGCTACAGAAATCACTATGAGAACAAATCGGTTATCGGCTACCCAGTTTGGTGATGAAAAAAGTAAAAAGAGTTTGAATTTTTTCCTTTTCAAGATACTCCATTTCGCTCATAGAATGTGGTCATGCTTACTTGACCGTAAATAGCAGACCCCAATGGTTAAGCAGACTCAGATTTCTGAGGCAGAGTTCGCTTGTGTGTAATTTATCGAATTCGCTTCACTGAGCCGTTAAGACAGGTTCGTCACTATTTCATTAGGATTAATGAGATTGGTTGGACAGTGGGCAGAGTTTTGTCCAAATTATATGACTCTCCTATGTAGTTATTATTATTTTTCTCTGAGTAGGCTTACGAATAATTGATGAAATACCAACTCAAGGTTATGCAACGTGTCATACTGTCAGAGATCCTCTTTGTTTCATAGTTGTCTAATGTTTTTTCTTCTTTTTTTTCTAATGACCGGCTGCCCTTAGGATATACCTATTCTGCGTTATAATGGGCGAAGGTGATAGCATCTCATACAGTGGAGCATTCAGTGGGTGTGCCATCTTCCCCCCAAAAGTGGAGGGATAAAGAAAGACAAATACAAGAAAAAGGAGCATCCACGCCCGAACCAGTATTCAAAACATTGTCTGATGTTGATATCAAGTTATCAAGAGCACATAATAAACTTGAAAAAAATATGTACCAGTTACTATGCTAATTTTTTAAGAACTACTAAGATACGAAACGAAATTGTTAACTTAGAGTATATTTACATTTTATAATTTAAAGAAACTTCAAATACTAATAATTTTACGAGGGAATATTTTTAATTTTAGTGACATTAAAATCATTTTACATGCATTAATAGTGCAAAATTGAACATCAATATGTAATTTCAACCACCAACGATAATTATAAACTCGAAGAGATATAAAATCAGGGAATGGTACGATGAATAATACTGAGCTGACAGCTGAAAGATTAGTGCTCTAAATAACAATTCATCACCTTATGGATTCAATTTTCACCTCAAGCATGTGTTTTTATGTTTAATTGGAAATTCATTTATACCTGTAAACCCTAGTAAAATTAATTAGTATGTACCAAAAGTGACGGTAGAAGTGTTAATCAATCAGTGACACGTAACGATAAAGTAATGAGTATGGAAGAAATAAAATGACAATAAAGAAAAGGTATACAAAAGAGCGATTTTATACATCACACAGAAGTTTGAAAGGTCATAAAAGTTTCTGAAGATGTCTCCAATGCATTCTAACCGTAGTAGGGTAACCGAGCAAAAATCAAAATAATGACAAAGACAAAGCATGTTCGTAATGAGTTAGCTGAGAACATCATTTTCAGGAATGTCATGTGTAATAATAATGCCCCCTGTGGGAAAGAATGTTCAATATTTCTTGTATCTTGTGAATTGCTAAATATGGGAAATATGCTCTAAATGCAGTTTTTACTTGTCAAATGTCACACATGGTGGTCAATGCTTCTGTGTTTATAAAGCTCTCTGCTTTACAAGTAATCGTCTTTATATTGATGTACCTCATATTTCTCTTCAACAATCTATTTTACTTATTTTTTATATGTATTGTGAAATTTCCAGTAAATTTTGTTCCCTAGTTTACTCGGTTTATTTCGGAATATGTGAATATCGGATCTTCAGTTTTTTATATGTATTCTGATAAATCTAGAAAACGCAAAGTATTTTTTCATTAACATGTTAAGCATATTTTAGACAATAATTTAAGCAATTATTCTTTCTTTCATAAAAATTCTCAAACATCTCTATGAGTATATTAAAAATATTGTTTATTTTATTTATTTGTTTGGAAAATGCACCCATATCTGTTGAGATTTAATAAGCTGTATAAATGATAAGCTGTAATAAAAAATATTTCTATTATGTGAATGACATGTTCATCATCTGTAGAAACATTCTATCATTTTATGTCACTGAAATTTATCTTTAGTAACTAGAGTCAATTTCTGTCTTTTCATCATTTTTAATTCGCTTACTATAATATGGGTCATTTTTTCAAAATATATTTCATTATATTCTCAGATAAGGAAATACAATTGATTATTCTCCATAATCGTACACAAATAATAATTAAGAGAGAGGAGTTCCGAAAATACATATGAAATGCATAAAATGCCTATAGATATTCATGATAATGTTGATAAAAACAGTGTCTTACATTATTAAGTGAATAATAATTACTTCAAATAACACAAATTTTACAGCCCACATTCGCTTTTATTCTACAGAAGATTAGAGTATAAAGTCCAACGGCAATAAATATATTACTAATTGATAATTATCTTTCGTCCCATTTCGCACTTATCATTTTCAATTACAGAGATTCTTTAATAAAATGCAAAAAATTGTGTGATTTTTCTGAAATATGTAGAATTCCATGAAATAAAAGTACAATATTTAACACATATTAAGACATAAGTAAACACAAACAGAAATTGTAAAAGATGTGGTGTTTCAGAAATTTTCTTATATATAAATTAAAGGAATTAAATTTGTCAATATTGAAAAAATACTTTCAATATAAAATATGATCACTCAGCAAGACAAAGTAGTGATGACTGATTCTATCAATGGATGGAAGTTTCTGTAAACCGTAGAATAGAGGGCGCTACTACCGTGGAGATCTAGAAAACTTCCGGCACGAAACTTCCTGCTTACTATTCCATTAATGTCTTATACCATTGTGCTTGTTTTCTGTAGTTTCCATTGCTTTTGAGAAATATTAATTTAAAAGTAATTATCCTATAAATATTTTTTGAAATACAGAAAGCAAATAAAGGTAGTAGGTGTTGCGTAGCATTTGGTTGCAATATACGAGCTGGAATAAATTATATTTTCGCAAGTGAAGATGTTCAAATTTCCAATGGAACCCAATTTACAATCCTTAATTTAATTAGCTATATATATTAAATCAATTCTTAAAAATAAGACTTAAATTTTAATTGCAATAAAAACCAAGATTTGTTTAAAATATTAATCAACAACAAGTAAATAAACACATCATAACAATTTTGTTCTACTCATTATTGATACCAATTCATATATTCTAGCATGAGCAAGAAAATTTTAATAAAATTTATAATACTATAAATAAAAGCATAAATAATACCTTGCTTAATTTTGAAATGATTTATAGTTCAATCGCGCGCAAAATATATTTCCTGAAATTTTGGAATAAATGCATAAAATTAAAAATTAGTTAAAGAAGAAAATGATTAACAATTGAGATAAATAATAGCAAGAGTTAGAATGTGGGTTACAATATATCATTCATCAACAATTGAGAATCATTGTTACAATCCCCGAGAGAAATATGGTAATCCATCAAGATTATTTAAGTAAAAATTAAAAAAATTTTTTTTAATTTACTGTATTACCACTGTATCACCACTCTTATTAAAAATTATGATTTTAATGGATAAAATAAAAACATTTTCGAAAACTGAAATAAATACCTGAAAATATTTAAATAAATATTTTTGCGATTGCATTCATTTACAATGGGAAGAGATAAAACCGGAAGTATTTCAGATGGCTTCCGGTCAACTGAGGTTAATTTTTGTTTACATTGAAAATTCCATCCATACTGTATGAAATGCATAAAAAATTAAAACATAATGATGTGATCCCATTATAGGGTCTTATATCATACATATGGTCCTAGAACCTTTTCTATATATATGGGATTTCATAGTTTTACGCAGAAAATCATGAATGTCTGTGTGTATACCAAGAGTTACGACATTAAGCCCGTGGAACACCATATTACGTTTGTTAGTTAAAAGTTTTAAGTGCTTGCTTTTTATGTATACAAATTTCTGAAAAAGTTATTTCTCATTTTTTTTCCGCCAAAAAAATTTAGCTACTTGATCTTTACTTAGCTAAAAAGAATAATGTTTCATTACAATAAGTTAAAAAAAAAAAGCCAAATTCCACTGAGATACAGTGTTTGTTTTTTTTTAACTATTTGTGACAAAAAAATAAAACGAGACCTCATACAATTAATCAACTGGATCAGCTATCCATTTCCTTCTTCAGAGTGATACTAAATTTTCCACAGAGAGATATCTGCGGAGTTATGTACGATAAGATAGCTTCCAAGAATATTTACAATTATTTCCCTTTACTAGTTCTTTTTCTTCACCGTTTACCATTGGGCTGCTTCATGTCTGTTGAAAGAGACAGCATTTTATCATAACTAAATTTGATTTTATCATAAAATCATCAAAAGTCGAGAAAAATCTCCGCGACACGGGACTTTAAACAGCAACATTGCTTGCAACTTTTTAATTAATTTATTTTCAGTATGCAAAAAGTTTACATAAACTAATACTTATTCATTTACAATGGGAAGAGATAAAACCGGAAGTATTTCAGATGGCTTCCGGTCAACTGAGGTTAGTTTCAACCAGTTTCAGAGGAGCAACACCCTTCATCAACAATGTCACATGACTCATCAAGTGCTATGGTGCAGCATGGTGTCTTTTGCATTAGTTTGAACAAATTATTTTTAATGACACCAATCAAATTTCAGTTATTTTATTATTGTTTCTTGTTGACATTGGAATATCTTGATAAATCAAGAACAGAATGAATTAAAGTTTAACAGGAGAAATTTTAATCATAATAGTTGTGGTATCTTTAAATCCTCCAAACGATAATGAGCATAATCGCAGTTGTAGCGCGGTTATTTTTCATTCTGTAGCCAATCGAGAGAATGACTTAGATAAAAATTCGAAGACTCTATTAGAATATGGAATTACAGAAGCATATCAGACTCGAGTGAATACACAAGACATTTATCTCTATTATTTTTTGGTAAGGATATAAAAAATAAATCAAGATTGTGGCTATCGTATTTCTTTATAAATAAACAAATCTTTTTTTCTTATCAATATGCTATGAAGACAAAAACTGCCATATTTGGAATACCACCTATTCACAAGCTGTATAACAACACCCTAGATGTCAAGACATAGTGTGAATTTACAGTAAGTGCCCTTTTGAGCTCCTACTTCTTCGGTGGAATCATAACGAATGGAATTAATGTTTGTAGAGTCACATATGAATAATTTATAGAAGTCTTGAAAATCCATGTCATCAAAATTTGTGGCAAAATAACTGAATAGCACAGCGTTCCTGCAAGACTATGATACAATTCACATCCTTGTGACCTTTGTCTATAATTTTCTTCAAAGATTATATACATTCTAATTATGTGACTAATAAAGTAGAAGATCAAATTAGGATTCTCAACTGTCTCTCTACTTGTTATTCACATTTTTATATTGCCGTGGATGATCTGAATGTGCATCATCAGTATGATATTGATGGTAATGTGCAATGACCATATCTATGGTAAAGAAATAAAATATTATTATCTAATTTATGCACTATTTCCATATTTTATTTGCACTGAACTCCAGTTTTTTGGTAAAATTTTAAACTAATTTCTTCTGAAGTTAGGATTATGTAGTTTATATGATAAACACATGCAATTCCGTTCATATAGTTTAGTTAATGAAGAGCTTTTGACATTAGCAAACCGTCAGTTCAATCTAAATAGACAGATACATAATAAATATTTTCATCTTTGTTATCTCTCTAGCATTATTTTGAATACTTAAAAAGCAGATAATAAAAACAAACCAAAATAAAATGATTTCCATTTTTTCATATTTTTTTTTAATTTTGCCTTTTTTTAAAACAAATTTTCAAAAAGAGTGCTTAATATAAAACAAGCATTATTAAATCCATTTTACAATTGAAAAATTAATGTACCGTATATTTGTATATTTGGAAATAAATATGCTCTTTATATAACATACTTTATTTTAACTCTTTTATCTCTTAGTATTTTTTATTTAAGGAATAAATTGTAGAACAATGGATTGGAACAAAGAAATCCAAATTAGTATTTTGGCAATCATAATACAATTCATCAACCAAGTTGTAAGTATCCTCTATTTAGTTTTAATTAGTTATAAACATTTTTCCTCTGACGCAATAGTTGCAAGGTTATGCGAACTTTTTATTAATTTATGCTCCTGTGTAAAAAATAAATCCATAAAATATTTTAATACAAATACGAGGGTCACTCTGAAATTTTTGAGATACAACAAGGTTTTTAAAGTTATACTTACAAAATTTTAGGTGTGTTCAAAGTAGTCTAATCCAGCATCAATGCACTTTTGTAGACCAATTTTCCACAGATTAAATGCCTCAAGCCATTCATTTCTTCGAATAGATGAAAAAAATGCATTTATAGCCACATCAATCTCTTCTGAATGAAAACGACGTCCACGTAAGTTCTTTTTTAGATTAAAAAATAACCAAAAGTCGCACATATCTAGATCAGGTGAATACGGCGGATGTTCGATCACTTTAATTTGTTTTTGTTTAAAAAACTCAAATGTTAATCCGGCTGTATGTGAAGATGCATTGTCATGGTGAAGCATTAGTCCTCTAACATTCAGTTCTTGTAGAATTTCTGGAAGACATTTAGTGATATACCAGTTGGCTGTTACTGTCTTCTGTCCTTCCAACTTGATGGCTTTGACATATCCCGTACTTCTGAAGAAAACGGCATACATCACTTTTTTTAGTGCGCATTGTTTTTTCACCATTGTCGGCGTGGGATCATCTTCAAATACCCATACTTTGCTTTCTTGACGTGTTGGAACTTCAAAAAACGGTATATACGTTTCATCACCTGTTACAATTTTAGAAATGATGCGGTGGCCACCATCATTCAGCATATTAAGAGTTTCTTTACTGATTCTGACACGCTCCTCTTTTTGATGCTCAGTTAGATTATGGAGAACCCAACGGCAAACTACTTTTTTCATATGTAATTCTTCATGAATGATTTTGTGTATGGCTGCAGATCCAATGTTAAGTTCCTTCTGTATCATTGGATAGGTACAGCGATTATCATCCATTAACATTTTTCGTATGGCAGACACATTATCCGGGATTGACTGCCGACGGCGGCCTTCCTGTGTGTTCTTCATCCTGAAGAAAATTGCGACCTCTTCTAAATTCTCTGAACCATCTGAATTCAGTAGCACGAGTTGGAGATTCATCATCAAATGCTAATTGCAACCGTTGAACGCATTCTTCTTGATTTAATCCTGTTTTGAAATTGTAGAAAATCATAACGCGAAAATGTTCTCGCGTCAACTCCATTTTCTCTTCTGTTTAAAACTTATTCCACGCTAAACAAGTTGAAGTAAGTCAGTAAAAAATCGTCTTCTGTGTTAAAATACTTTGTACTTTAAAATTAAACCGTTATTTTTATTTTGTAAATTCTCGTCTGTGCGTATCTCAAAAATTTCAGAGTAACCCTCGTATTAAACAGTTCGTAATTGCTTAACTTTATTTAAGCTTTATTTATTTTACTTACTTAACTTTATTTATTTGTGTGTGTGTGTGTGTGTGTGTGTGTGTGTGTGTGTGTGTGTGTGTGTGTGTGTGTGTGTGTGTGTGTGTGTGTGTGTGTGTGTGTGTGTGTGTGTGTGTGTGTGTGTGTGTGTGTGTGTGTGTGTGTGTGTGTGTGTGTGTAGAGAGAGAGAGAGAGAGAGAGAATTAGAGCTCTTGCAGTTTGCATTAACTCAGTAGTCTGCATTCGACTCCCAATGAGTGAGTGAATGCTTGTGTCTCATTTTAAAAATAATTTTGGTAAGAAATTACTTTCAATATTCAACAAACTAATATAACTTTAAAAACTTAATATTAGAAAAACTAATAAAATAAATACATTTACTATAACGGTTCAGTAAAAAATAAGACGGAATTATTAAAAACGTATAACAAAATGTCTGAATTACATTTTAAACAAATAAATGATACTAATGGAATTAAGTATTTGAAACTAATAGAATATTATTATAGTTTATTTACGATAATTTACAATGAAACTCTCTTTTCTACAAGTGCTTGAGAATCGGATCTAGATCTTCTATCGGTTAGCATTCACATTCCTATGTTTCTTACGGTAGCGAAACTTGCAGTACCAAAATTTTTTAGTTTAACATTTTTTTTCTATGCAAATATTAAACAACACTAGAATGAAGTAATTGTTCCAAATAACTCTTTCAATGATTCGCATAACAGGTTATAAAAATCAAATATATATATATATATATATATATATATATATATATATATATATATATATATATATATATATATATATATATATATATATAGATAGATAGATAGATAGATAGATAGATAGATAGATAGATAGATAGATAGATAGATAGATATAGATAGATAGATAATTTTAAAAATAGACCATTTGATTTATATAAATTTAAGATAATAATTGATTTTTTCCAGTTACAAATGTAGATTTAAATTTATTTGTCTCACATACTTTATAAAATGGCAGTCAGTACATAAATTTTAAACGCACATTCCTAAAGAATAACTTAATTATTAACTTAAATGATTCATAGTTAAAAATGCAGCAGAGCATTTTTTTTACTCGGATAAGGGTATCATCAAAATGTTATCAAAAAACAATACTTTTTAAAAACACATATAAAAATTCAAAACTGACAGCTTAAATTATCTCTTACAAATTTATCAAAGACAATTTCATTGTATTAGTTCACACGTGTAAATATTCTTGAAGAGAAACATTTGAAACTTTTTTCCATTCGAATATAATATTCCAAAAATTATTCAATATAAAACATTTTACTTTCTATGTTTCGAAGAGACGTTTTTTTATAAGGTCATCTTTTAAGATAAGTTTTAAGACACAAAAAAAATAATAATAAGTGACTTTATTTTACATTCCCTTAAAATATTATTTCATAAAAGATTCAGGGGTGTGAAATTTATTTTTAAAATTCTATCTCCTAAACAACTTGTTATTTGTGAGAATGTAGATAAGGATATTATAAAGTTAAACACATATATAGTTGTTTATAATACCTACCATTATAATCACTATCTTATTTTGAATACGTGAATGACACTAACTGGCATTTCTCCTAGAATCTTAACCAGAATTAGATGACTATATATTCTCAGGTATCACATTTAATGTTTTGAAACTACATTTCAGGTAGCTCCAACGCCTATGTCTTACGTAAGGACGAGTGGGAAACGGGAAAAAGGCATCGGTATCCAACGTATTCCTGAAAGAGTCGAAGTCGCCAGCTGCTTGGGGAAATGTCAGCAAACACCATCTTGCGTTTGTATGAGGTGCGATATTATTAGAAATTGCATGACTTATGTTTTTTTTTTTTAACTAAGAATGGGAAGTAAATTTTTAATTGAAATTATAAACATTAATTTTACTATGTTTAAATTTTCACACAGTAAGCAATCATAACGATTTTTCAGGATCTCTAATACAGGAAGTGGGGTTTGTGAAGTTTTCACAAACCAAAGTAATCCAAATGTTTTGAAGACTACTGGTTTCGTTTATTACGCAGCCGTAAGTACCTTAAATTAAATATTTTCCGTAGAGAAGCTTCGGAAATGCTCTAAAAGAGAGTTTAAAATAAGTTTAATCAACATGATTATGAAAGAAAATTTTATGAATTTTTTTCTTGTGTCGGGAAGTTCATAATAAATAAAAATAAATAATTTACGAAAATAAACACTATATTTGATTTGCATCAAATTTCCCTGAGGGTATTTGAAATCTTAAGATTATTAATTGATTAATTTAATTCTCTTAATATTTTAAGTAGAAAATGCTCACAGTTATTAACTGATTCTTTCAAGTCACAAATATTTCATCTTCAGTAAAATGAATGTATAATCAAAATAATATATAGTTTTACTTCTCATATCAGTATTGATTAAATATTGGTATGAGAAGTAAATCTATATTCTGATAACACTATTGTTATCAAGTTAATTTTGTTAACCCCAGATATACTTGTTATGTTGAATGAAGAAAGAGAAAAGAGAAAATGTAACTCGCAAGAAAGCATTAGAGTATTATTTAGCATATTAAAGATAAATTATCCTTTCATTTATAATATATAATCGCAAAACTATTCTTGAGCAGATAAGTGTATAATTTTCAATTGAGAATTATAAGGTATCCCATAGCCCCCCACCCTGTCTAGTGGTAGAGTCATATAAAAACTTATAAATGGAGCAAATGTTCTGCAAAAACAATATCGTCGACTTACGCGTTGCATAATTTAAATAATCAATAGAGTTTACGAATATTCTTTGCATGACAGTCACCACATTTTAAATTTTTATCATAACAAAAAAACTTTTTGCCGTAAGAAGTTCTTTTCCAGCCCATACAGAAAATGTGATAATCCTGAGTTATTTGGCGTTCCTTGATTGTGAACTACTAAGACAACACATGAAAATCATAAAATGTTAAATGTTGTGTGCTCACTTATTCAAACTGAAATTGCGAGCATTTAAAAACGTGATTTTTTTTTTTTTATAAAAACTCCATATCAGTCAACCTTTTTTTTGTCACGGCACACTTTTAACGATTTCAAAATTTGGCGGCACATAAAAAAAGATAAGTATAAAAGTTGCTTACTTACCAATAAAATACACTTTGTAAAATAGTTTATGATAGTCATTTTGAACGTAAAATAAAGTAATATAAAATGTTCTGTAAAACAATAATACATTTATCATTTAACTCGTAATAAAAAAGGCCTGATAATTTATATTATATACATTTTTAAAATTTGGTGGCACACAAAAGTACCGTGTCATAGCGGTTGAAAAATATTGCCCTATACTATAATTTGAGAACGTTTTTTAAAATCTATGACTATTATGAATTTTTATATTTTTTTAATTTCAGTTCCCTGGATTACGTTATAGAATTTGTCATAATTTTTTAATCATAAAAAATTACTGTCATAAATAGAAACATTGTAACAAAAATGTATAGTGTTGAGACAAAGATATATTTAGAAAAGTCTTGAATGTTATTAATGTTTAATGCATTGAAAGTGCAATATTATGAAATATATTTATATAAAGATTTAAAATATAAAGAAAATAATGAAAATAATATAGCAAGGGCTTATGTTACTGGCAACATATGAAATGTAAAAATTGTATAAATATCTCATCGTTTCGTATTACGCAAAATATGAACTATAGCGGATTATTTTATTGTTGCAAATTTTCTTTGGCCATTGTATTATTCTGAAAAATAAAAATAATAATATAGTAAATTATTAATAAAAACAAAATCATATAACTGTGAAAATGATTCGTCAAACTTTTTAAATTTTGTTTCATTTTCATTTTCCATACAATACCAATTAATGTAGTTCGGTTTTTAAACTTTCAGTTTAAATCAGTTTTCAAACTTCTATTATTAATTAAACATTGGTATACCAATGTTTAATTAATAATGAATTTTCAATTACTATTTCTTTATACATTCATCAGTTTTCTTCTGAAAGTATTTTTTTTTTATAAAACCAAACTCATTTCTTATGTAACAGTTCAAGTACCATATAAGTACATTTTTAACTAACATTTATCTCCCTCGTCCCCAGTGAGCCAAAATAAGAAGTACCTATCGCCTTCCATAAAGATTTTCGATTACCTCCTTCCACCTTTTTATACTTCAATAAATTATTAAAATTCGTTTAAAAAGTAATTAGATTTTAATTAAGAATGTAAGTGAATTTATTTAAAATAAAATTTTAAATTTCAATGTGAAATAATAAAATATTTTTTTAAACTCCTAAATTAAAAATTTATATGAAGTTTATGTACGAATAACGAAAATATTACTCAAATGTAAAAATAATTTTCATGATGGAATCAATAATATGCAATTAAAAATAAATAAATAAAAATAAAATCGAAGGAATTTTTATCCTTAACAATAACAATAAGAGACGTTCAATAATCTTAATATGTAAAAATATTCATTTCATCGTTGCATATAACTAAAACAATTTTCAACTAACATAGGGTATCTATACATTTTCAGCCATCAAACCCTCGAAGGAAAGCCCTTATTATGTCCAATTTTGTATATACCAGTAATTTTTTAAATTTTAAGCAAATTAAAAAAGTAACTATGTAATTGCTTTATAATTTAAACTTAAAAAAAGGATAATATTATATTTCCAATCTATATAAAACAAAATATAAGTTAACCTGGATTAGTAGGATTCTATTAGATTAAAATTTAAAAACATTGAAAAGAAATGGTAAGATGCAGATAATTATTTTTGGAAGAAAAGAAAGATGAATCTAAAGATAAATTAACTTTGAAGATAAAAATTTTAAAAAACAAAATTTTAACAATTGGGTCAGAAACCCTCATTTAACCTCTCTTCAATTTCAGACCGATAATACCGATAATGGCAACAGAATGGTTGGCGCTATGGACTTCAGTTCACTTGTTCATGAGTCCAAATTCCGTTTCGGGCATGGGCATTCTTAGTGGTTGTGCAAAATCCATTATGAACAGTAGGTGCCGGTCCAATTAGCCCCTGCATGTGATGATTTATTAAATACGGGCAAATTATGTGAATATCTTTACTGATATTTAATTAGCCCCCCCGTGTACAAAAATTTACCAGTGTGAGCATAAAACAAGCTCTTCAATTTCAGTATGATAATATAGAAGATGATTTGTTGGAAAATATGACTATTAGTGGAATAAAAGATGCAAATGGTAATTCCTTAACGTAAATATCATAGACATAGGAAAAACTATCAAGTCAAGACTTACACTACAATTGATGTTTGGATCTTTTGCGTTCTTTTATATATATATATATATATATATATATATATATATAGAGAGAGAGAGAGAGAGAGAGAGAGACTTTTATGTAATATCTAAACTTCACCAATGCTTTTTCTCGCATCTATTTGCTTTTTGTCATTTAATCTATTATTATTGATAACAATAAATGGGTCTGTTGAAATGTTACTTTTTTGCACTTCAAAAAAGTATCGCAAAAGATTTTATAATATTCCTAAGTGTTTTAATAGCTACATATTTTACAATATTTTTAATTAACAGTTCATATGGGATTTTATCTTGTAACTAAGAGAAATACTAATAGGAATTTATTTTTAATATTGTGTACAAATACAAATGATTATATTTTATTTTTCAGGCCATGTACAAACAGACTCTGGAAACAGGTAAAATTCTTCTCAGTTTTTAAAGTTGTTAATGCAAGAAACTTTTTAGAAAAGTATTGCAGTTTCAGAAATAAATGACATTTTGAAAATAAACTTCTTATTTTATCTCAGAAATATTTATCCTTATTTTTTCCCCATCATTAATCACACAACCAAATAATATATTTATAAGTTAAACGTAAATTAAAAGAAGGATTAAGAATAACCATGCAAGTACCATATATTACAGCTAATTTTTAAAGATTGTCGTGCAACAAAACTACCGAAATTGAATTGAAATTTCTGGTTCCGAGTTAGAAATTTTCATTTTGAATCCAAGAATCCAGAAATTTGTTCTCAATATCATCCAAATAAAACTGCGTTTAATAATGCCTAGTAGATATTTTAAGAATGTTTTGAATGGACATTAAGAAAAATAAGAAATTGAAATAAGAATCAAAATCAAAAACTAAAATTGTGTGAAAATCATCCCTATGCGAGTGAAAATTAATATGTGAATATTTTTAAAAAATTTCGAATAACCAATTCTTTTGTTATATGCCGGATACAGACTATAACCTCTGAAAGTTAGAAGCTTTATTTTCTTCCACATGAAGCACTTTAGCAAAATTGGATTTCCTCTTTTTTCCAAGACAGACATCAGTCCTGTTTTTATAAATTCTACCATTATTTTCTGAAGGATTTTCATAATTTTTGATATTTTCAAAGTTTAAAATTTTTAAACTTGCTGAAAGGGAATTATTTTTAAATTAAAACGTTTTTTAACAGAGAACGCCCTTTTGAATTTAACGTCATTGCAAGGAACAAGTATATTAAAAATAAAGTTTCCATTTCTTTATATTATTTTATTTATTTATTTTAGATTTTACTGTAGAATTTATGGGATGTCGGAAAAATTTTCACTTTCATTGAAAGCTTCAAAGTGAAATATCTTCTATCGACGAAATTTGAAATTAAATTTTTACTCTGCAAGTAATTTCCATCTTTATATATTCAGTTCTCCACAAAATTTCATAATTACTTAATGATAAATTTCATTTGTAAGCAAGATAGAATACAATTTGTTTTTTCTGATATCCGAAACTATTTAATTTTGTTGCGTACATTGGAACTGTTCTGTTTCCAGAACCGATTTTAATATTTATGTTTCTCAAGCGATACAAAATATATTGATCATTTACTTTGTTTATTGTTATTCCCAATACATCTATAATTAATTATTTCAATTTATCGACATTACAAAGTTAATTGTTACCGATTTTGTAATACTCTGGATTTACCCCAGTCATCATAGTTCAGTCTTTAATTAAAATATAACTATTTCTTACACAAATGTCAAACTCTTTGTTTGTTATTTAAAAATATAAAAATAAGAATTTTCTCTACATTTTTGACAGTGAGACATTTTTGTCGTGAAAGATTTTTTCCCGTAAATTGTCTTTCTTTAATTCAAACTGACAAAGAAATCAATTATTTTTTACCCTCTATAGAAAGTCTTGCACTGGCCAAACCTTCTTACCAAAGTTCAACCTATCGACTGAAAAACGTTAAATACACAGCAGACCGCGCAAATGATGGAAACAGGAATGTTGAAGGTTTCTTGCAACCTTATTTTGCTCACACTAAGGACGGTCCTGAATCGGAGCCATGGCCTTGGTGGCAAGTGGATCTGGAAGATGAATATGTTATTACAGGAATATATATTCTCAACCGAAGAAATTGGGGTAAGATAATTCTTAAATATTTATTTATCTAGCTCTAATAGAGAGCTAAGAATATATAATCTGTATTTTACTTCTGTCCCATTAATTAACTTAAGTACATAAAAATAAGCTACCGGAAAATTATAATTAAGGATAAGTTATTTTTAGATTTAATTATATCCGATTCAAACCACTTATTACAGATAACATTATAAAAAAAATATTCAATTGACACCTATTTTAGATCATTATGTGGATCTGTTTTCAATTAAAATATATTTAAAGCTCCCACAAATGAAAGAAAACTATGATCAATATTTTAATAATACAGAGTAAAAATGAACATTTCTGAGAAAAAAATTTAATAAGATTCCATTATAAATAAGATTAAGTATCCCTTAGCCCAGTGATTCTCAACCTGTGGGGCGCGCCCCTCTAGGGGGACGCGAGCACACTAATAGGGGAACGTGAACATATCCAAGAGAAAATGTTATTTAAAAATATTGATTAAGTGACTGAAAGGAAAGAACACACACACACATATACAAAACAAAATACATTTCGACATATTTAATAATTAACTTATTAAATTAAAACAACGTACTAAATTAAAAACAAATTTAATAATTATTAGTGACTTCCTTGGGCCTGTGTTTCAGAGCAAAGTTTTTCGAAGGAGGGTTTAATATTAGAAATAAACACTATCAGTTCTTTTTCTATATTTAGCTGAGATCTATATTTTGTTTTCAAAGAAGCCACCGCAGAAAATCCAGTTTCACAAAGGTAAGATGTTGAAAATGGTAGTAGAATACAAAATGCCCTTGTTTTTAGTGCAGAAAACTCATCATCCACTCCTGCATAAAATTCAAAGAGTGATTTAATACTGAATTGCCTTTAGGTTTCGCCGCTTGCCGTGAAGTCTCTGAAGGTTTCTTCCTCTTCAATTGAGAGTCCTTCGAGAGTATTTTGAAATGGATCCCTCACCCACTTGTAACTTGATATCAGTGTGTCGTCAGCAAGAAAGTACTTTTTAAAATTCTTTGCTAGCATTGCTAAATGATTTTCAATGGTTACAAAAACAACTTTTACATGTTATTCTTCAACCTTGTAAGTTTTAATACAATCATTCAAATTTGCAAACATCGTTAAGTTTTCTTGCTTTAAATTTCTGCTCCACACACAATTCCAATTTCCTACAAAAAGCATTAACTTTATAATTCGTATCCAATATATGTGTATTTGCTCCTTAAGAAGATGTTATGTTGAAGATTCAAGTTTAATTTCTCGAATATGTCGACCACACCATGCAGCTCAATTTCATCACAAATAAACTATCGCGAAAATTCTCAGCTTCCGGTCTGTTTTCCTCTTCTAGAAAAACGGCGATTTCTTCTCTTAATTCATGTTGCAAAAATTTCCCTCGTGATAACCATCTTGCCTCGCAATAAAATAGTAGCGCTGAATGTACTGCACCCATGTCTTTACAAAGTGCGGAAAAGATTCTTGATTTCAGGGGGCTCATTTTTATACAATTTACTACGGTTACAACCGTAGTTAACACAATATTCAAACCAGGACTCATTTCTTGGAAGCCAAAGCTTCTCTGTGGATCATGCAATGTGTCCAGACGCACTGTGGCGATTTTTGTTTCACAAGTGCTTGAATACTTTGGAATCTTCCGGACATAGAGCGAGCACCATCGGTGCATATTCCGACGCAATTTTTCCATTCTATGTTTGCCTCGTTCATAAAATCATTTAAGATAGCAAATAATGCGAGTGCTGTTGCTTTGAGTTCTATTGGTTTGCAGAAAAGTAATTCTTCTACTACTCACAAATCATCACAAAATCTAACATAAGCAATGAAATGAGCATCTTTATTACAATCTGTTGTCTCATCGAGTTGTATTGAAAACAATTTGTCACGCAACTTCGACAAAAGCTGACACTCTACATCTTTAGCTATATCAGCAATTCGACGGGCAACAGTATCATTTGAAAGAGGTATAGACTGCAATTGTTTTACAAAATTATCTCGAAACATAATTTCTACAATCTCAATTGCAGCTGGCAAAATAAGTTCTTCATCAATGGTGTGAGGCTTTTTACATCTGGCTATTTTATATGAAACTTTGTAAGAGACAATTCAAGCTTTTTCATTCACAGACAAAGTTTTTTTAAACAATGATTTTTGCTTTTCATATGATTTTAATTTTAATTCAAAGAATTCTCTAAGTTTGTTTACGTATTCACTATGAAGCGTTTCCAAATGTCGTTTAAGTTTATTAGGTTTCATACTGTCTGCCGGCAACATTTTTGAGCAAATGATACACAGGGGGCTTTCTTCTTCATTTACTTCAGTACTAGTGAACCCAAAATTTAAGTATTCTTGAGAATATTTTCTTTTATTTTCGGAACCACGCTCGTCTGTATACTTGTTGATGCTTGTCTATCATCTTATGCTTGCTTACGCCCGCTTAAAAATGTATCCATGATTCTGCATAAGTCTGCTGCCGTGAATATTTAATACGGTGAATTGCAATTACACGAAAATATGTATAACATACACATTCAGAATAGATTCAATAGCGATAGAAGGATCGACTCGAACGAGATTGTCTGGAATTGAAATTGGCGTCATGGAACTTTCTCCTTCTCCCTATGAGAAAACATTTGTTCACATCTGCGCCCGCTACTAACTTAACTTTTAAGCTGACCAGACAAATCGAAACTTCTCACGAAACCGTGAGAATGCCCGACATGGCGGGACGCAAGAGCAATAAAAAGGCATAGGATTCTTGTTTTTTCAATGCTGAGGATCGGTGTTGCAAAATGTCAATAAATTTCCGTATTCTTGGTAATTTGTAAAGTTTAAAATGAAGGTTGTAGTGTAGGTTTATCACCAAAATACTCAAAATATATTATTATTGTATACATTTTATTGTATGCGGTGAGGAGGTGGGGGGTGCGCGATGAAAATTGTGATTGAAAATTGGGCCGTGAATACTAAAAGGTTGAGAAACACTGTCTTAGCCCTTTTCAAGAACTCAATTCGAACAAGCACAACTTTGTGATGAAGAGAAAGTTTCACTTTTAAACGAAGTAAAAATCTTTGATTAGTTTATCGTCTTTATCAAAATGTCATTTTCTGTCTTTCTAATTTTAAAAACAGTAAATCTGTTCATAGTTTATTAAGATATTTAAATAATCTCATCAAATCACCTCTGTTGATTATCTATCTTTAAATGCTGCCTATAATCTGAGTTAAATTGATCGTCACAAGGCAGGGATTTTATGTTATCTTGCTTAAAAACTAGTATTTAAACACCAATTTCTAGGAGATGAAGAACTACCGCAAAAGCCTTATTTTCTGTAAAAAAAATTAATTTTTTAGTGATGAAATGCATGCGAGTTTTCAATAATTCAAATTCATTAATTATGTGTACTGACAAATGAGAAAATAAAAATGAGCTGAGTATTGTTGTAAAGGGGTATTATATGACAGCACTTCTATTCCATATAACTTAAGAAAATATGAACGAAATACACACAAGCGAACTCTTTCACTTATAAATAATTTGTGGATAAAATGAATTTTCTATAGAAAGAAATTCAAAATTTTATTAAAAACAACATATATCTAATATAAATAAATCTGATTGGTTGAGTTTTGTTATTAGAAAAGTTTGTATGGCTATCTCTAAACAAATATTATGTGGATAATGGCATATACCGTTTATAGTTTTGATTTTCTGGGACACAGAGAACCGTATCTGTACCCCTGTCCATTTGCCATCTTGGTCTAAATGATGTTCTTCTAGTAACTATTCCCTTGCATCTAACATCCATTTTTTTCAGTTTGCAGTGAAATCGTCAGTCACTACTCACTAATAATTAATAAATTCTGGATTAAAAACTGAATCGAAGGAAATACCTATATTTATCATCCAGACTTGGTTCAACTAAGCTTGCAGCTGGTACTGGAAGGTTGTATCTAAGTCAGATTACAGCTGTCGCCTAAATTAATTTCAACTGTTTTTCCTTTCAGAAATGAGAACTCTGTTTATTAAATTCTGTATACATATAAAATGTAATTATGTGTTTTTGTATCGTTTTATTTTACAATAACTAAGATTTTATTACATGTCTTCCTTTACACCTCTTTTATTCTAATAGTTTGTTTTTAAAGCTTCAGCTTTAGTAATCAAAGACTAAGTTCTTTATCTATTTTTTCTCAAAGGACATATGCTATTATTCATATCTTGTGAAAATTTAGAACAGCATTTTGCAAAATTTCAGCTATACTGAAACAATTTGCATGTGGCTAATTTATTCATTAAGAATATTTTCAGTGTTGTTCATTGTGTTTTAGAATTTTTGTCAATTTTGAATATAGTATACCTTTTGAAAGTTTCTCCTGAGATTATGTGTCTGAGTAATGCTTTATATAGACTATTGAAAAAATAAATAAAAAAGATACAAATTTTCGCACGCGCTTTGCTTCTCTCTCAATTTTTCTTTTCAATAAATAACATCTAAAAAAGTATTTTTTGTTTATTTCCGTTAAATATAATGTTTCTTGCACATGTTGATTTGTAGGCATACAACCCTGCTCATGCATCCATTTACTAGGCCACTATTTGCAAGATATTTCTTATTGAATGCAATAACAATCATTGTAATTGAAATTTGTATCTTTTATACCGAACATATTTCTATAATGCAAATTTGAATATAACTGATTTCTCAAAAGCATGTATATTCGTGCAAATTTGCCTATTTGTTATCCAGCTAATTTTAAATAATTTTACATTTATAAGTCAATGTTTTCAGTAAAACATAAACAAAACACATTTATTTAACTGTTTCAATGCATTATCAATTGAATTCCATTCCATGAAATTTCATTTGTTGACATTTGCTTTAATTTATGTGAAATTTAAATCATTAGCATGTTTGGAATTGATATCTATTATTAAAATTTTATTTGAAATTGTTACATTTTAACAACAATATTTCTTATAATAGCGTATTTTAAGCCGATTCCTAATAAAACTGTTGGCCTAATAATGCTTAGTAACTAATGATTATGATTACTTTAAAAATTATTTTTACATTTAATTTCATTGATATATGTTTTTTATTTTCTTGCAGCCTTTCGTTTGCATGATATTCAAATCCGTGTTGGAAATGTGAAACTTAATAAGAAGTGGGATGACATAATATTTGAGGAGAATTCTTTGTGTGGCGAGCACGTGGGTGGTGGTATTGGAGATGCCGTAGTCCGGAAATTTATCTGCCTTCCATGTCCTTTACATGGACGTTATGTCAGCGTCCAAATTGTAAAATTCTGCAGCGATTGTCCAGAGAATGAAGCTAATGTTTTACAGTTAGCTGAAGTCGATGTTTACGGTTTTAAGCATGTGCCTTGAGTCAAACACGAGAAATATGTTTTATTATATCTTAATGTTACTTAGAACTCAAATTTATAGCACAATCAAAATTAAAATAAAAACCTAAATAAAGGATATTTTGAGCTCCAATGCATTTATGTTATTTCAAAATTAATATCAAAACATTATAATTAATGATAAAGTAATTTTTTCATTAAAAAAAAAACAATCCTAGTTTTTATGAATAAGATCTAAAACATGTGTGAGCCATACCAGCTTTGATACTTAACACATATATCTTTACTGTGCTTTTGTTGACATCTATTCAAGTACCAACTCGATTTCATGATTTGAACTTGGTATTATGTAACTTAAAAATAAATTTGACTTTCTTCTATATCCAGTTTTAAATAATTTTCAACTCAAAATGTTATACCTTATTTTTGCATGACAGTTTATTTTATTGACAAGTAAAGTTAAGGAATGGTCATTTTTAGGAAGAGACCATGAAATTTTATAAGGAAGATTTGTTAAATCTTTACAATGAATAAAGGAGATATGCATACAGAAAGACATCGCAAATGACGTGCTGTCATACTCATGTGCCCTGATGCCATTTATGAAGTATGCTCTCTGTACAAAGTATAAGACTATATTAAAATTAACAAAATAAGTATATTATTATTTTTATACAAGTTATTTGAATTCGGATATTCAATATAGCTAGAAAGAATCATCATGCAGATGAATTCTTTCCTCTAATATTATATGGTAAATTAATAGGATTGCTTGAAGGCAGGCTTAGTGAAATAAAATTAGTCGAGAAGAGAGAACCTACAATCAACATTTATTATTTTTCGGTTAGATGGTACAAATATCAGAGACTGAACATTGTAAAAGATAACCAACACTAATGAATGCCTAATATACCATTTTATTGCCGAAAATTTTTTATCTGTCTTTGGGCTGCATTGTTAACCATATACATATGGAAAATATAGAAGTATCACAATTTACTATAATCAGATACTTTCCTAAATTTAGACAAGTTTGCTGAGCAGAACAATTCTTCTATATGGATTCAGGTTGGCAGCTATGTCCTCTTTTCAAAGAAAACCATTTCAATATTGTATGTGGTTCCCAACGGTAATTGTTATAAAATAAGTAAAAGCTTGATAAGGAGAAACCCAGCATAAAATAATCATGGAAAGAAACTGGTGTTTCATGGAAAATAATTATAAGGAATTTAGTCTGAATTCTGTAATTCAATACAAGATTACGATAAAAAGTTATAGATTCTAAAATTACTATAAATATCAGCTGGAACACGTTATAGTTTGTGGTCGCAATGTCCCCCAACTAAAATACCTCTAGGAGTAACAGGTGAAGCATTAGAGGCTCTTTTGCATGGTCACTGCTTCTAAATCGCGAAAATTCCCATCCAGCAGCTTCTATCTAATTGGAGAGCTCGACTCTACATACAGGGAAGCATATTCTCATTACAAATAACAGCAGGAATATTTTAAATCTAGCAACTAGACGAAACATTATAACTTGGTGATGTACAGATGATTACAGTTACTAAAATAAGAACAATTCTTGGGCTAAATTATCTACAGTAATATTTTGGTTAAATTTTTAGATGCAGAACTTCAATGTCTAGAAAAGAATCTAAATTTCTATTAAAATTAAAAGAACATTTAAATCTATTTATAGCAAAAAATGATACATCAAAACTGTAGATATATTTCTCTTGTAAAAGAATTGTAATTAAGTATTACAAAGTCTTAATATTTAAAATTCCATCATAATAGATATTTTGCACCTCTAGGAATGAATCCAGAACTTTTTTCCTCTAAAGCAATTGGAAAATATGAGAAATTTCTTTTAAGATTTTCATCTAGTGTACTGATGAAATAATTAAATAAGATATATAAACAGCTTGATATTGTTAAATACATAAAATTAATTAGAATGAACTGGATGGCAACATTATAGGTTCTGCACGTTAGTTCTACAGGAACTAGAAAGCGGGGAAAGCTGCGATTAAGATGGGGTGATTCGGCAGAGTTTGTCTTACAATTAATGAGAAGAATCAGAAATCCCTCAAAGATTTTTCAGAGATTATCATGAAGAAATCTTCAAAGGAAGGTATTGGTTCACATTGAATAGTCTGACTATGATTGAATGGAACATTATATACATATCAAAAGGACAATTATAATTTTTTAGACGCACATATTTTAAAGTCAATAAAATTTTTTCATCCAAATTTCGTTTAATAATGAATTATACTGCAGTTAGACAATTTTGCAACATTTTTCTAAGCACATTTGTTACAAATTCCCTATCTCATAATTTGAATCTGAGATTTAATAAAGGATAAAAGGCAGAAAGAATGTTTTCTGTGAGTTGCATTCATTATATAATAATATATTTCATCTTAGCATTATACAATTAATGTTTATTTATTAAATATATAGATAACTCAACAAAAATCTAAGCAAGAGATAAAAAGACTACTATGCATCAAAATCTGCTTTTTGACAGAAGTATATATCAAAAGGCAGATAAAACACACTTCGTTACAGATCTACATAGTGATTAGTTTCAAATAAATAACAATATCAAATATTTATCGTGATTTTTTCTCATCTCTATTAATTTAATCAATTATTTTTCTTGGTTTGATCCATTTTAATTTATGTGCATTTTTACACATGCATTTATTTTGTATTTACATTACAATTAATATTTAGCTGTGTTCTTTTATAATCTGGTACATAATTTTTTTTACAAATATAAAAAATTCCATAGATCTTTGAGTATGGAAAAACAGGAACAAATTGCTGATGATATTCAAATATCAATACTGAATATTATATATACCTATAAACAGTAAATACAAATAAATTACAATAATAAAAGTTTATTTACAGTGAAAAATTCAATGAGCTTTGTACAAAATGGTTTTGATGAAAACAATCTTTTCACTAAATAATACAACAATTTGAACAAGTTATTTGATTTATATAAATCTGTTAAAGCTAAGAGCATCTTGATTTCATGCAATACAAAATACTCCAAAAAAAAAAAACAGGATGTACATTTTATCTTTTAATCCATTACCTAACATTATTAGACATTTTGCATGAAAATGAGAGAAATTAAAAACTTGAGAACTCTTTACGCTTCAATATATTTTTTTCCAATTTAATGTTAAAATAAGAGATTTTATAATTTTTAATATTTAGAAAAATGAAATAAAAAAATTTGTTACATTTCACCTTGAGAATAATTTTATGTAAATAATTATTAAAATCTTTAATATAAAATTACTGGCACCAGATTGCATTTTAAGAGAACTTGCATACTGAATTAATCCTTCTTAACATATTTTTGGTATTCCCAATGTGCTATATAAATACCTTGTAAAGAGAAAAATTTTCATCATAAAGAATTAAGCTTTAAAGAAAATTAACTGGTTTACTAGGATGAGAAATAATAATTGTGTAATTTCAGTAGTTTGGAAAATACTTTTATACAGTTTCCTCATTAATTTGTACAATGTTTAAACTCCAATAAACTCTTTACGTATGGTGAGATGAATGCCCTCGCATAGCAGCAGCAGCTTTAATATTACTTAAAGGTCCATTCATGTTCCTTCTCCACTTTTCTTGTTGCTGAAATTCAGTCATTGGTCTGCCACCTATGCCGCATGTTCCAATACCCACTCGCCCATTGATGTTATCAGGAGAAGCAAATATGCTTTTCTTCACATGACCTTTTTTGTTGAATGCCTGTAAAATATAATAAATGTTTCAGAGACAAAAATATTAGTAATCTGAAGTAAAATAACTTATAATAAAATATACAATATAAGTAAAAGAAATAAAAGCAATTCCATAATTTACTTCCAACAATTACTAATTAAAAATTAATAAATCATGGACAGAAACATTTTTGAAAGAGCAAGTATTATATTTATTGGGTTGGCAACTAAGTAATTGTGGATTTCACTCATAGATGGCCTCAGTTGAATTTTTAGGTTTACAGAGGCAGTATAAAAGTTAAAAAGTTATGTGCTGTTTATGGTGACGAATCCTTAAAAGAACAGCAGTGTCAAAATTGGTTTGCCAAATTTTGTTCTGGTGATTTTTCACTCAAAGATGAAAAACGTTCTGGTCGTCCAGTTGAAGTTGATGACGACCTAATCAAAGCAATAATCGATTCGGATCATCACAGTACAACATGTGAGATTGCAGAGAAGCTTCATATATCACATACATGCATTGAAAATCACTTAAAACAACTTGGCTATGTTCAAAAACTTGATACATGGGTTCCTCTCGAACTGAAAGAAATGCATACTGTTAATGCAATGCATTAACAGCTGTGATTTGCTAAAGAAACGTAATGAAAATTATCCATTTTTAAAACGACTGATAACTGGCGATGAAAAATGGGTTGTTTACAATAATATCAAGCGGAAAAGATCGTGGAGCAGGCCAGGTGAACCAACTCAAACATCAAAAGCTGATATTCATCAAAAGAAGGTTTTGTAATCAGTTTGGTGGGATTACAAAGGAATTGTCTACTTTGAACCCTTACCATCCACCGAACGATCAATTCTGATGTCTACATTGAACAACTAACAAAATTAAACAATGCAGTTGAAGAAAAGCAGCCCGAATTGACGAATCGAAAAGGTGTTGTATTCCATCATGACTATGCAAGGCCACACACATCTTTGGTCACTCAGCAAAAATTATTGGAGCTTGGTTGGGATGTTTTGCCACATCCACCATATAGTCCTAACCTTGCACCATCTGATTACTTTTTGTTTCGATCTTTACAAAACTCCTTGAATGGTAAAAATTTCAATAATGATGATGTCAAATTGTACCTGACCTAGTTTTTTGCTAATAAAAACCAGAAGTTTTATGAACGTGGGATTATGATGCTGCCTGAAAGATGGTAAAAGGTCATTGATCAAAATGGGCAATACATTACAGAATAAAGTTATTTAGTTCTATGAAAAAATTGTCTTTGATTTAAAAAAAAAAACTGCAAGTACTTAGTTGCTAACCCAATATATTAAAAATATAAGAATATGAAGTGAAGAGGTTTTGGTTTACTTTGAAAATCATGAGATTTGTTCTGTTTTGGATAAAGATCTTTTGCTTAAAGAAATACAAAATTTTGAGATACTAAAAAGTATTAGGATATTTCCTAACACTGAAAACAAATTACACAGACTTTAAATCAATGCATACCCTGTAATAAAATTGAGAATTCTTGATATCAATTAATCAACTCTTACATATAAAGTCATCTCAGGTAAACTCAGTTTAAGTTAATGGCTAAATTTCAGAGAGTAATAAATTAGCACGCCTTTATAATTATTAGGTTTATATAATAAATACCTTGTTTTATTTATCAAAACTTTTGAAATGAATTAAATATGTATCATTATATGGAATTTTACAGCCTATTAAGCAAGTAATATTTTTCTATGCCAGCAAGAAATTTAAATCTGATGCAGCAATCACAATGCTTTACCTATTTATAAAAAGGGCAGTTACATAAAAAAAGTTAGTAATTTGAGTTAGGGCTATTATATATTTTCCAAAATGTAAATATATTACAAATTTTCCTTTAAAAAACATTGTAAGATATACATTTTTAATCAAATATATTATCCTTCGAAATTAACATTTCATATTTTTTATATACAGTAGGGATATAAAATGTTGTGAATAAGGTAGACTTAATATAAATGTCTTATTTTTCTCTCCAAACAGAAATTAAGCAACTTTCATGCAAATGGTTTATAAACATATTTCAATCTTAAAATTTTCTTATAAATCAAAGATTTTCAAATTTAGCTTTTATCATTTTATTTATATTTTATTTCCCTAAAATATCCCAACAAAATCAATTTGGGATTTTGAAAATTATTATTTGTTGAAATAAATATTCAGTCTTTATGTTTTTGAATAATTACATACAATTACATATTCTCAATACCTTTTTTAGTAATGTTAAAGAATACCATAGTAATGCCAATAAGTCCTAAAACCAACGCTAAATATTAATCAACATTAAGTCACTTGAGAGACAAAATATATTTTTAATTTCATTTTTACATGATTTTTGAAAATAGATGACTTAAAAGAAGTATTTCATAAATGATATCACACTAGCTTTCTAAAATAGTTTGCTGTAAATGAAAAAAATTTTTGTGTTAATTGTTTTAGAAGAGAATTGCTAAATTAACAAATTCATTTTTAAAGGATGGTAATTCGTCTTGATGGGGGGTGCTAAATATAAATTTTGAGATTTTCATTTTTATAGTTATTTCAATCTTGTTTGTCATGTGGCATTGTTTCTGATTTAAAATATTTATCTTAAATATAATCATTGAAGGCAAAGAATTAAAAATCACTTATCATTCTGAAGATGACAAGTTTGCATAAATTTTTCTTATAATAAATAACAAAATACAATTAAAAATGCTGTTATTTTGTAGTAATTACAGGATTTCATCAAACAGTTTTATAGTTAAATTTTTTCAAGGTTACATTTAAAATGACAATAACTGATATTACTGCAATTCCCAAACTATTCCTGCTATGACAAAGCAATGTGTAATAGTTGGCAATTATACATTACTAGAACTAATAATTCAACACAATCATAATAATGCAATGATATCACTTTAATTCAAAGTTAAGATAATAAAATTTGCTACACATAAGTTTGAAAGACAATGTATTATTCTTACGATTACACTTTCCAAGAGTTATGGCAATGTTTAAAAATTGTTTATTTTTCAATAAATTTAAAAATGATACTTAACAAATTTAAAAATTACATTAGTACTCAAAATCTTTCAATTCTATAGGTTATTAATCAAGTCAATGGAATTTTTAAATTATATAGGAGCAGTGAAATTTAACCTCCTTTAATAATGACCATGGATCAGTTTTAACAGAATTTGGCATTTCCATATTTAAATGATTTTTTTAATGGAAATTCTATACATACGCAACAAATGATTTTTTTTTCAATAATTAAAATCTTATCTCCAGGATGAAAGAAAACATGAGCATATAACAAGCAATGTATTTTTTTTTCTATATTTAGAAGCACTCAAATCAGTAAAAAATAACCAGGTGAACTAAAAATTGAATTAGATCAAAATCTTCAATGAAATCTAAAATATTTAAATTCAAGTTTCAAATAAACTGATTCAATTAATTTATGCATAGTTAAAATACCTTAATATATTTTACAGGAAAAAGTTAAAAAGTAAAAATCACACATTTTCACAACCATACTTAGAAATAAAAGTAAATCATTAGATACACACGATCCAAAATAATAGTTAATACTACAAACCTTAGCATTGAAACTGTGCCACTTCAATTTTTCTTTTTCTCTTTCTTCTTCTAGTTGTTTCATTCTTTGAGCTTTCTTCTGTGCTTTTTTCTTTTTGTAATCTTTTTGAGCTTGTAACAATTGTTTCCTAAAGAAATTTTCATTATTGAAACACATAATTTACTATATAATATACATTATTTGTATTAAAAATTAATTTTTTGTTCCTTGATTACAATAAAATCTTAATGTTTTTCAGTCAAAAATGTAAAAATTATTTAGTCTTTCATATATTTACTAAAACAATCATCAAAGCAAAAGGTACTTAACATAAGTGGACTAAAATGAATAAAATATACAGCAAAATTCCCATGTTGCATGGAAAATTTATGTTGGCTATTAAAACAATCATGTTACCTGATTGTTTCAATAGCCAATATAAATCTTTGATATCATTATTAAAATTTCAACAAAAGTACACCAACCAAACAAATGATTAATTCTTAATATTACAAAATTAAATAATTTTTTCCAAATTAACACCATTTTTTAATAATTATAATAACAATTTATTTCAGTCGATACCAAATGATATAACACAATGAAACCATAAATTTTATTAAATTTTACAAGAATGTACCATTTTATGATTCTTGTACAACCTAATAATTAGAAAGTAATTACCTTGTTTACTTTGTAAGCTTTTTAATCTGTTTTGCATTTCATTGACTGGGCACTAAACATTGTATCCATAATCAAAACAGTCAGATGACTTTCAACCAAATTTTTTTTATAATATTTTAGTTAAATTTTTTTCAAATAGAAATAAATATGAAATAATTATCAATATTCATTAAAAAAATTAAGATTTTTTGTAGCAAGATTTTCAACATAAAAATTATAAAAATGCTAATTTTTATAATGGCATATCAAACACACTTTGTAACCACATAATAGTTATGACACTACAGAATCATAGCAAGACAAATTCTGCAAATTCATATCAATTAAAGACGCTTTTTTAATAAGTGTGCAAGTTAAAGCATAAGATACATTATTTACATGCAAATAGCAAAGAATTTTTGATTTAAATGTTACATAAAAATGTCCATGGTAGTTTTGAAACAAAAATTATATAAAAATCTCATAATAGTATACAGTATACAAGACTTGCAGCACTAACAAAAATAATTTAATATAAGAAATTAAAGCTCAGTTATTTCTTATAAAAAATATTACTTCATAATGATAAAATAATTTAAATGAAATAAAAGACCTAGAACAAATTTTCATTTCCTAAGCATTTTACTAAATCCATTATGAGTAAAAACAAATTTATTCTAAAATTAAAAATAAATAATAAAAAATGGATAAAAAGACACTATTACAAGAAACATTTTATTGCTTTGTAAAATGTGATTTTGTTTATTGAAACATAAGAGTCATTGTAATTATTAGATCTGCCATAAAGTTGTAATTTTTAAATAATTAATTTTTCACATATTGAATAAATTTTATGGAATAACGTAAGCGCCATTATTATTTATGATTTCTAGCCTGGTTGATGGCAATTTATATCCTATTTTTAAAAAAATTCCTTATCCATCATGTAGGCAAAAAACAGAATTAACATTAGTTGCATTTATTCCATTTTAAATTTTTTGCCCAGTAAAAAACTTTTGTAAGGACAAAGCAAGTGATAATAAGGTGCCAGGCCCAGAGATTATAATGGATGTGGCAGAATTTCTTCGATCTAGCATTATTATGAAGAATGATTTTCTTCCTATTGAGCATGGGTGGCTAACCATTTTTTTTGTGCTGTCTCTAAATTAATCAACTGATGGTAGAAATCTCCAAATTTGTTATTTACTTTCAACAGCTCAAAATGTATAGGCCCTTCAAAATTCTCTAGATACACAACATTCTCTTACCCCATATCAACTTCTATAGCTATTTTCCTTTAGTGTTTTCATAGTCCTTAATTAACTTTTTCTCTCCATTAATCAAACAAATCAAGAAAAGTTCAATTTTAAAGCATGCAGAGATTTGCGTGAGTTGCTCATTCAAATTCTTCTCAATTAAATTATGTAGTCCCCATCTTATATATTTCACAATCTTAGATGTTGTCTAATATGGCTTTAACAGTATTGTTATAGATAAAGAATGCTTACTCAGCGTGGATTTCAGAAGTCAAAATCGTTCAAACTATTTTCTGATTTATTCTATCAAACTATTCCTTTCTCAACTATTTTCTACAAGCTTTTGTTGCAGTACTTGTTGGAATATGTGAGTTTATTTGAAGTAAATGGATAAATGATTGTAGCTTAAAACTATTAAGAATCATCATATTAATTTAATTTCTTGGTTGATTTGTATACATTCAGTGATGATAATACTAAATGAATAGCATATACTTGTTGAAAATTATTAAAAAAAAAAGGATAGAATTTCCATGTGAACCTAAAATTTTAAAATATCTATCATTCCTATTAATTATGATGTGGCTGTACTGTATATAGAGTTATAACATTGTCTTTTTAAGTGATAGAAAGAGAGAGCCACACGACTAGCAATTAATGACTGTCATGATCACATTCTGCTGCTAATAGGATCTTGACAATATGGGCAGCAATATTGTGGAAAAACAAATTGCAATTCAATAAGTTCAAAGTCAGATATTTTCTTGCTTGTAAATAATGCTAAAAGGAAATTCCTGTATGAGAAAACATTGCTAACTTCATGTGCATGATGTCTTTCATGTGAAACAATTTTAATATTTATAGTTTATCTTTTAAATGTATACGATATTTTAATATCAAAAGAATTTTAGATATTTGTTGAAAAATATGTCTAATTAATAAATATTTCTTTTTTATTGTATAATGTATTTAAGGCATTACAATTTTCTATGTCACATTTATGTTTATTTAGCCAGAAAGTGATACTGAGTTCCTGGAAAAACTTCTCAAATTATTACTGGTTACAGAGTCACACATTTTTATTTAATTAGCTGAGTATTTCATATCAATTTATGAAATTGGTGAAACAAATGTAAAAAAACCTATCAATTCATTTTAAGCATTTATAGACTTAGCTATAAATTTTTTAAAAATTTTAGTCAACTGACTTCAGCTTCAGAGACATGGGTTTTGTACAGAGGAAATGATCTTAGGCATTTCTGAATGCAGAATCCTAATGTTTTATGAATAGAATTCAAGATATTGTTATCTGGCAGAGAGGTATACATGAATAACAATAAGACTGGAAGAAATTTTCTATTAAACCAAGAAATGAAAGAACTACATGAGAAATGCAAAAGAAAAATATTATTTGATCACTAAAACTAAGAATTGGAAGAATTTGGCTGCAGGTTGAGATGGTTAGATATATCTAACCCAGAAGGGTTTAATCCATAAATTATTGCACTAAAAACAATGTTTGTTCATTTGACAGAACATTATATTGAATGTCAATAAAAAAAACTTATTAAACTTAATAAATTATATGTGGTAAATTTTATATATTTAATTTGAAATTGTTTAAATTTTGAAATTATGAATACATATTCACTATTATTTAAGTACAATAAAACAATGAATTAAAAGTGAAATCTAGAATCTAACACAATTTACTTCAAAAAACTTAGTAATACTTTAAAAGTTTTAAAACTATTGACATCTCAAAATAAATTACTACTTAAAAGGAAAACATCAAGCTGTAAGATGACTTAAACTAATCATTAATTTGATCTAGTAAAAACACTTTAAAAATTAACTGAGTTTGGACAAACATAATAGCATTTTAGTTATATATAGATATATGCCTGACATTTACTTGTAATTTTGAAATTTGTTTATACGCAAAATACTAATAAACTCTAAAAAGACAATAGGAAGCTCCAAAGAATTTTGCAAAAATAATATTCAAAAGAATTTGGTATCAGAACCATCCTTATACCAAATGACATTTATTGGTTTGTACAAAGTTATTCTTTGGTTGTATTTTTAATATATTTCTAAATCACAAAATATTATTCAAATGGTTTATGATGGAAAAATACAATTCATTCTTTATTATTTTATGTGAACTATTAAGGTAATAGAAAAAATTAAAATTTATTACATGGTTGAAAATAATGAATATAATAACTTTCTTAAAGTTCAGAAAGAACATAAAATAATAACAATAAGATATGGTAGAGACAAATACCTGGATTTTAAGGTGCTTTCAGAAAAATCTCCAAATTCTTTATCCAAAGGTCGTAAATGCTCAATCTGAAATATTCAGTTCACATAAAATTCAGTTCTTACAATACTTTAATATTTATTAACATAACAAAAATTTCGACTTACATCTGTTACATCTGTATTACCATAAGCAACAAAATTAACAGTACACTGACCATCTTCAGTTATATCTTCAATAATAGCTTCATAATATCTATAATGAAATGTTTTGTTAAGTATTAAATTGCTAATCATTGCAGTTTATCTTCTTTCACTCAAAGCACTTCTACTTAATTTTTTTACAAAATAAAGAAATTATATACCCTGTAATTTACAATGCTAAATAGAAAATTTATACATAGACAAAAATATAAATTTAAAATTTTCAGGTTATGTCTGTTGATGCCTAGTTTATAAGTTTTTAAATGCATGCATAAATTCCATAATACAAATATAAGATTTCTGTTACTAAAAAATAGAATACAGTTATAAGATGATTATTTGTTGAATGCTCAACAAAAATTAATCTTCTAAAAAACAATTTTTTTTCTCCCTTTTACTTACATTTCATTGATATTATATGTTTTTATTTGTCAAACTTTTCGATAATTTTTTTTTATTCCACATAATTAAAATTATTCCCTTGACAACTAAGAAACACTTTAAAGCATTAATATAACATTCTTTATATTAAGAATGATATTATAACAGTTGTTAAATAAGCAATCATTTCATCAAGATTGCTTGTGTGTCTCACTTCTAGTCCTTCGGAAGTTACATTTTTAAGATTTACAATAATTAAATCAATAATTAATTAAACATTTTCATGTAAAAATTAAAAATAATTTTAACATTTTTAAAAAATCCTTTTTACTACTAGTAAGAGTATAAAATATTTCCTTTAAATATTCAATTACTTCAAGAAACAGGTTGAATTAAAAATTATATTTATGATTTTCTAGTGTTTCAGTTTTTACAATTCAAAATTTCACTGAAAAAAATTATGAAAATAAATTGCACATCATTCATTTCTATCATAAATTTGATTAACTATTATATTGAAAAGTATTAGGTATATTTTTGGTTTTCAAGCAAACTTAATCAGTAATATAAAAGTTTAAAATATTTCCCTATTCACTAGTCAGAATCAATAATTTTGTTATTATTTCTTGTTTCTAAAGCAATATTAAAAATTTAACTAAAGATACAATGTGAAGCATTTTAATTAAAATCAAATGTATAGTCAAACTATCAAAATATTTCTAAAAAATCTAGCAAATATTAAGTATATATTATACATGTAAGACCCCACTTAATGCTGTTTCAATTTAAAGCTCTTTTATTTGAATTGTGGGGATTCATCAAAATTGCATGCAGAGCAAGGCTTTTATGATGTCTGAAGCAGATTGTGTTTCTTCTTTCTTGCAGTGTTATAAATATTTTTATCGTTTCAAACATTTGTTTATGTTATTGTAAGTATAAATTTATGTAGCAATTGACATAGTGACAATTATTATGATTTTTAGTTTTTAGCATAGGTGATAATAAAAATCATGAAAATAAAGCAACAAGAAAAAGTACACAAGAAACTAAAATTAAAATGCAAGTGATCAAAAATTAGATGTCAATGAACATCAATCTGAAATTGGTGCTGCATTGAATTTTGCAACTTCAACAATAAGGAACATTCATAAGAATACAGAAAAAATACTGTCATCAGCAAGTGCAAGTACGACAAGCTCTGCAACTAGAATTATCTGTTCTAAAAATAATACAATAGAATAAATGGAAAAATGACTTTCCATATGGATCGACATTGAAATTGAATACAATAGGCTATTTAGTCAATTTATTATAATGGAAAAAATAAATTTTTTTTAATGAAATTCAGTTTGAGGCAAGTGAAACTTTTGTTGCAAGTCATGGATGGTTTTAATATATTTAAACATTGAAATAATCTTCATTACATACAGACTGCAAGAGAAACAGCAAGTGGTGATACAAAAGTGGCGGTTAATTCCGCAGCAACATTAAAAACAATAATTGAATGAGAAAACTATCCTCCACAATTGATTTTTGATGTTGATAAAATAGGTCTACTCTGGAAAAGAATGCTAAAACAAGCATTTCTATTCTATGTAGAAGAATGTGCACCAGGATTTAAAGCTGGAAAAGATACCTTAATGCTTCTACTGGGTGGTAATGCAAGAGGAGACTTCAAATTAAAATCACTGCTTGTTTAACATTCCAAAAATTTATGAGCAATAAAGTTGATTTAGATATTTCTTTCATTTTTAATTTTGGAGTCTAATAAAAAATCATGGACAGTTGTGAAAATATTCCAAAGTTGGTTACTTGAATAATTTTGCCCGTGAGTAAAACGCTATGGTGAAATTAAAAAACTTGAATCAAGAACAATGCTTTTAATTGATAATGCTCCAAGCAATTCAAAGAATTTGACTTAATAACATGCACCCCCGTCTAAGTGGTTTTCTTGCACCTAACACAATACCTTAATAAAATCAATGGATCAAAGTGTAATATCAAATTTTAAGGCTTACTATTTGTGGCGAACATTTAGACAGATGTTTAAAAAAACAGACGGAGAAGAGAATCAATAAAAGTTTTGGAAAACTAAAATATCATGAATGCTAGAGAAAACATATTTTTCTTATAAGGTAGCAGAAAATGTTTGAAAGAGGTGTTGAACACCTGGCCAGATCTAAGCAAGAGCAGTAACACTGGATACTTTGTTGATATGAAATAGTGGAATTAGCAAAATAAACCAGTTAAGATGAGGTAAATGGGAAAGATTTAGTAAAATGAGGTAGAGGTAAAAGTAAAATGAGGTAAGAGTCGAAGAAATAGTACAAAAACAGCAATAAGCATTTCTAATGATAAGCTCAAGTAATTCTCAGGAGAAAAAACACAAGAATATCAAAAGTAGTGATTCTGAAGAAAAGCAAAAAGAACTTCCATCAGCATTTCTAAAAACCATTTTGACCACGGTAACAGAAATTATGGAACAATTTATTGAAAATGCCTCAAATTTTGACAGAAGTTCAAAAGCATCCTTATAGAGTGCAAAAAGCAAATTACATTAGATACTTTCTTGATAAAAAGGAAGAAAATTAAAAATACAGAAGGGACTAAATTATCTTAATTATAAATGTTCTCACTAGGAATTTATATGTATATTTGTTTATTACGTTTCTATATTTGTAAGAAATAAATTTTTGTTTTAATGTTATAAAAAGCATAATTAATAAATTTAATGATAAAATATCAGAACATTTTCTACCCATCATCCCCTAACACCATTATTTACATGATGAGATACCACGTTTAATGTTGTTTCATATTAAACTCTACTTTGAGGGAATGTATAACCTGCCTTAAGTGGGATCTTATTGCATATCCTTTAAATTTCATAATACAAACAGCTTACTGTCCATCTTCTGACCAAGGTGCCTGGCAAAGATCACCCGCTTTCCATTTAGAACCAACAGAACCAGATTCTTTACTTGATCCCTCACTGACAGAACTAGATGGTTTTTCAGAATTAGCAGCAATAAGATCAGTAGTTAATAATATAACTTCCTGAAAATCAAACAATATTTTAATACATATACTTAAAAGTTAATAAATCCTAATGTATGAATAATAGTCAAAAAAATTCTGTATAAATTCATTTCTCATTATATAAACTAACATAAAAGAAATTTTTAATGTATTTTAATACACTGTTTACTTAAGTTGAGGTAATAATTATGTGAATTTTATTTTAATAAACAAAAACTTGGTTAATTACCTTTGTTTAACTTTATTTAAGAAATTATATTTTTAAACATCATTAGAAAAACTTAATGAGATAAAATATTGGAAAATTTATACCGATATATATGTTGATAGAATACATATCATGGGTATTTAAAAAAATTAACCTACATAAGTTTTCAATAATCAACCTTTAAATGAAAAATTAACAAGAAAATTTTGAACAGTCTGAATACACTGAAAGATATTAGGATATTCAAATAACTTATCGCGTCCAAGAATTCATATACACATTTAAATTGTAAAAACTATTTTTAAAAACAACGAAAACAACTTTTCAAAAATGAGTTCAACAGTTCAGATTTAGAACTGTTATAAGAAAATAGAGTTAAGATATAACAGTATTATTTGTTGATTAAATAGTTTTTTATATCCTTTGGACCTACCTTTAATATAAATAAATGTAAAAACAAAACAATGATTTCTTACTGTTTAGAATTATTCCTGTTTGAAGCAGCAACAGCAACTTTGACAAGAAATTACTGGGAGACCCAGTAACCAAACTTATTAAGGCTGTAGGCTTGAGAGTTTCTACTTCCGCAGACTGAAAAATTGATACTTAAAAACTTTACACCTTTTCACAGTAAATAGAATACCACAGTATATCACTAATGAAAAATGTTTCATTCATGTTGACCTTTTCATAAAGTACAATATATAATTAATTTTTTGCGAGCACCATTTTTGTGCCTATTATTTAATGCTAAGTTCAATACATTACTTATTAGAGAAATCTACTTGAAAATAAAATTGTGAATTTGCATTCAAATAATGCAGAAAATTGAAACAAAAAAGTAATTTTAAAAATTAAAATTAATTTTCATAATATACTTATTATCATACATTGATTTTAAAAATAAATATATTTATGTTGTAGACCATCATATTTATGTATTTACAATTAAATATAAATATCATTTATAAAAAACTCACCTGCAAATCTTTCTTAAGTTTTAACAGTTCTTCATTATCAGGCTCATTAGTAAGTGCAGCTTCAACCTAAAATTAATATACATTTAAATAGTTCGCATGTAAACATAAATATTTCCTAGTAAAAAGGCAATAAGTACACAGATGACAGTATTGCTGGATAGTTGGATAACAAAAGAAATTTATTTTTTTCACTATTCACTTACACATGCCAGTTTTAGAAAGTGTTCAAGTGATTTAAAATGATTATTAGCTCTAACATGGGTGATTTGCAATTCTACTGAATCTCAAACAATATGTGAGTATGCTACTAAATAAAAAAGTAAAACTATTTTATTCATACATAAATATCATAACTATTCACTTGTTTCATTAAAAAGCAATAAAAATCCATGTATCTCAATTTTAAAAAACATTTTATATATTTGTGAGCATACCAAACTGATTTGTACAAATAAAATGAAAATTATGCCCATGATATTAAAGTTAAGTTGTAGTTATTGAAACAAATATTTATAATTGCAGCATTTAAAACAATGATTAAACAATATTATGTCAGAAAGTGCAAAACCATGATAGATAGTATATGAATGAAATTAGTTTTCAATCATAAGCTCTAACATGGGTGAAGAATTTCTTTTCTTGTATGATAGCCTAAAATCTCATGTCAATATACTTATAACATGAAAGGAATAACTATCAATTTTTTATTACATATTTACAGTATAATAAACTAAATCAACAAAATTTTTTAACTGTTGTATATTTAGTTGCTAAATTTGTAGCAGAATTCGAAGCCAATCCAATTCTGTTATAAATTTCATAACTTCCAAAGCTTTCTTTACAACAACTTTTTGTAATAACTACAAAATAATTATTTATTAGAATCTCTTGAAGCACTAAAAATTAAACAATTTTATAAATGAAAATAACTAGTTCCTGAAATTACTTTCCATAATTTTAATACTGTTTAGATCACTATATGATGACCATATTTTTATCTATATTAAATAGAATTTCTATATAAATTGCTTTAAAAATGAACAAATATATTAAAAATATAAAACTTAATTTACTAAAAATTAACTTACTGATCTAAAATAGCATTTTGAAATTAGGGAAATGTAATAAAGGCTTAATACTTTATTATTATAATCAATATGTGCACATAAATGAATACTTTTTAATTCAAAAGGAGAAGATAGCTACAAATATGTGTTATGTTAAAAAAAGGTTTCTCTTTAACCAATGTATTTATTTTCTTTCTGGCAATATTTTCCAGTTTTGACCTCTTTTGGAGTGCACATTTCAGTTTGGTGAGCATTGCACAGAACACATCAGCTATAAAGGTAGCCCCATTATTTTGTGATTCATGTACAGAGATTGCATACACCTTTTTGATTTGGGTGAATTAAATTGGATCATTGCATTGACTTTTTTCATTCAGACTGGTGTATGTTTTTCATGTCTAGTCTTTTGTAACAATGTGGGAAAATAAATCTCTATCTTGCCTATATGCTCCAAAACCTGTTGTGCATTGAGCATTTGCAAATTTCCCCATTTGATGTAAAGAGTAAAATAACCTTTGCACACTATTCTGATTAAACAAGCTTAACAATACTATTATATACAGTTGTTAAACTTGTATACAGTGACAAAGCATAAAAAAAATGACTATTTGGAAGAAACTATATAAAATTTTGTTCTGCATGAATTGTCAGTGCATATTGTAATTGCAATATTAAATTGTAATTGTTTTTTCTTTATTTTTACTTATAATAAAAGTTTTGTTTATATAAGTATTTTTACATAGTCATCTTGGTGAAAAATAAACAAATCTTTGGTTGCAGCACGGAAAGAAGTCTTGGTTCAAGGATGTTTTTTGTGACCATCTTGGCACATTTTATACAGCATGCAGGCTCTTATTTGGCCATTCCTGCTTTAGGCAAGCTGCAGACTGAGACAACAACATGATATCAGGCAGTGAAAATTGGTTTTCCCTAAACTGTGTAAGCACATTGGAGCAGTATTTAGCACGTAAGTGTCACTTAAGCAACAGGTGCCAACCATTTTAAGCTAGTGCTGTTTTTATCACTTGTCGCTGGCATGCATGTATTTATGTCTTTAAAAAATTTCTTACAACATCCTGAGGTAGACTATCTACTATGCAATGTTAAAGTTAAGTATTTAAGTTGGAAATTGTAATCTCTAAATCTTTGTAAATATTATAAGAAAACATTTATATAATAAATTCATTTTTTCTTTCTAATTATAAAATCCTTATGTTACATTAGTTTTTATGCCAGTTCAAATATAATCAATATATAATAAATTGTTTCATAACTCATTGTAATTACTTTTTTAACAAAAGATTTTTCTAAATTTTCAAACAATGAATAATTATAAAAGCAATCTTTTTTATTCAAAATTATTTACATATTACTGAAAATTTGTATGCTATAGCCCCGTAACATAATATAAGATGCTTTGCAATTGACAGTGCCAATACTTGCTCAATAATACAATGTGATAGTTCATATTACTGATTAAATACAACTGAGATGTATTATTTCCTTACCATTTTGTAATTTTATAAATAAATAATATTTCAGCTTTATTTTATTCAGCCTCTAGTGATAAAAAAATTTTTTTAGTTTGTATGATCTTTGAAATAGTATTTTAGAGGGTTGGTGCAAAGATTACAACAATCCCAGATAGGTAGAATTTTAGTTCAACAATAAATTTTACATTCTTTACGAGAAGGATTTCATATATTTTGTTCACAAAAAGAAATTCGTAGATACTGAAATCACTGTCTCTTAACACATGGAGAAATAAAGTTCTTAAAGAAATTTAAATGAGTTACAATCTAAATTTTATAATTTCTATACACAAATGCATATAATTATACACATTTCGTTTGAATTACAATTTAAACATTGAGCCCTACTATTAACTTTAAATTTCAACTAACCCTTTTAGTGATGAAATGTATTTTACGATATCTATATTAACTATTAATTATCAAAAGTAGTCGAAGAAATTTTTATTTCTTAAAATGCAGTCTTATTTTGGATGCAGTAAGATAAGCAAGTAAGCTACAAGCCATGAACTATAAGAACATGAATAAAAAGTAATAAATATGTAACTTGTTATTAATATTTAGATATAACAAATCATATTATAAAATAGATATTAATTAATATACGAAAATGTTTACTTGTTGAAGTTGAATTTGATAACTCTGAAGATTTGATGAAAGCTCTTCCGCCATCTTGATTTGGAAAGTGACTGATTTTTAGTAGAGCTTAGTGCTTTCACTGCTTTCTGCTTTGTTTAAGTATTTCTTTGGAAAAATATCAAGTAATGAAGTGAAAATAAAATAACTAGAATACGTACAACCAGTCATGAGAAAAAAATTATGAAATAATCTTAAAATACGATTTAAAGTACAAAATTGAATTAAATTTCTTAAGCATAAACATAAAAGCAACACCGAAAACAAATGAAATTTTCTTGTTACAAAGATATATTTGGCAACACGATGTTAGCTATGCTCATTCTTTCATTGTTATTCGCTGGTTTTTAGTTTCGTTTGTTGACAAAGAAAATAATTTTGGTATTCAAATATCGCTGAAGCGAAGTTAATATGAATTAGATATATTTTTCAGAAAATTTTCAAGTAAATTTTTAAACGTATGCTTTTTTTTATTAATATTTAAGTTTATGCTTAAATTGTCTGAATAAAAATAAACTGTATTTTTTGTTTACGCTTGTTTTCTATTTGATGTTGTCTCTGTTGAAGATATGTTGTCTCTGATGAAGATATGTTGTCTATTTGACGTATCAAATTAAATATAAAATTTTATGCGTGTACTTAAAATGTTACGAACTAAATTATTATTAGTTAAAATTATCATTACTAGAAATATTGTTAAATAATTATTATTAGAATTAAAATTATTATTAAATAATTATTAGAATTAAACAAAGTTAAAAGAAATTCGTATTTTAGGTCGTAGGTGATAAAATTATTCTTAATATTTATTAGCCACAAGTGTTCACAATTTTTCAGAATCTATTAACACATCTTAATAGAAATATCTAACTATTTTCCCAAGAAGTGTCTTATTTGTATCATTTATAAACTGTTGGCAGTATTATTTACAGAATTAGAATTTTGTTTCATTTGTTCTAAATTGTGGAAGCCATAAGAATGCTTGCTTGTTAAAATTTAAAGTTTTGAATTACACATAAAATATAAAAAAGCTACTTCTTATCAGTTTGTCAAACATTTTAAATTGAATTGATTGGAATTACAATAAAGCATATTGAAGAAAGATGCTCTTTGAAATAAAAATCATTAAACATTAATCAAATCTGTTTTCACAATCTCTCAGTCAAAAGGATATATTTTGTAAATATTAGTAAAACTCTGTCATATTGTAATATTTAACCTAAGCTAAATGAAATAAGTAATTTTCTTAAAATTTGTTTAATCACTTAAATTTTAAATAATTATATATACTTTTTCACAATTTGAAAAAAATGTCAGATGCAATTTGTGAAAATTTTCTAGAAATAGTTTAGATAAACAAATTTTTTCAGATTGAAAAAGTATAATTTTTAGGATTCATATATTTTTAATGACACATGAAACTATTAAAATCATTAAAACTTTGATGTTATTAAATTGTTGTTTCTGAACAAGAATTATTTTTAAATATTAATATTTTTATAAATATTTGTGTATTAAAATACTTATTTCATCAGTGAAGTTTTGCGTGGGTAACTGATGAATTTTTTTATTAGTATATTTTATGTACAAGGGATCAGTAAAAAAAGTATATGATAAATTCTAACATATTAGGAAATGAAATAATTTTATTGTATAAGATTTACTGCCAAATAATTGCTATCTAATTACTTAGATAATAATTGCTTTCTTTCTTTTAAGCATAAGATAAAATATCATGGGAAAGCTTTTCTTGAGACATATTGGTGGATCTCGCCTATTCTTATGTGCAAGTTGTGATACAATGCTGACAAATCGAAGTGAATTAATAAGTACAAGATTTACTGGTGCTACCGGTCGAGCATTCTTATTTAATCGAGTTGTCAATCTTGTTTACAGGTAATTCAAATAAATTGTTGAAATCCTTTAAAATAAATGACATTTACCATGCCTATGAAATATTTTATTTAGAATCATATTGAAAAAATTATTTGATGTGATTAAGTAAATTTTATCAAAGTTCTCTAGAACCAAATCAGTTTAGATTCTATAATTCAGAATATTTCGGAAAACATATCATCATACTACAAGGAAAATTTATTTTTCAATCCTATAGGAAAATTTTCCAGTCTTTTATACAAGGCATAAATATTTTTAATTTACTTAAAATTCTGAAATATTGATTTTTTCATTCAAAATATGAATTTATATAGGCTTAATAGTAGTATCTGTAGCGCAAACGATTTGCCGACATTAAGATTTTGATTGTATGTTTATGTAATGCTCTTGTATGCTGGTAGTTATGAATTGCTCCCCTTGATCATTGGTTACATAATTGAAAATTGAGCCAAACATGTTACAGACACTAGGATTTTACTGGAGCAATGTTATAAAGTAGGTATTGGTAGTAGACAAAGAGATGAGCAATATTATTAACTTTATTCTATTGTATTCTGAAATAATTGTAAAATCTAGTTCAAAACTTTTTTTCTTATTCAAAATTTGTAATTGTTTTTATTTTAATTTTTATTTTGTTTTAATACATGATAAATATTCAGATTTATTCCATAAAATAACATTGTCTAATTAATATGCTAAATATTGTAATCAAATTAAATATATAAAACCAAAAATATTGTTAATTATGTATCATATTTTCCTGTATATAATCCGTGGCTTATCTGTTAAAAAAGTTCCGAATTTCATTGTGCGTATTATACGCCGCCATGGATAATCTGATAAAAAAAGCATTCTCCAACTGAAAAATTTACATTTAAATTTTGTAATTTGCCATGGTTGTGTTTTATAAAATGGATAACAGATGGCACTTAAAAATTTCACGACTTAGTTTGCATAGTTCAATTATATTTAGTTCTGCCCAATTATGTTCAAGAATGATTCGTCCTTGAACATAATTTGAAGTTTGTCTGCAGCAGAATGAATTAGGTTGTAGGGAACAAATTCGATACTTTGAAAATCATTCTTGAACAAATTTGAATTTAGTTATACTCATTTTATCTTGATATGAGCAGTTTTGTCTTGAAAGTATACATTGTCACATGTTTAAATGAAAACGTGTAAGCTACATAACAGAGTTTATACTAAAAGCTATAGAGAAAGCTTCTGAAAATGGAAATTGGGAAGCTTTAAGATTGCTTAGCATCGACAAGTCAAATATTTGATTGTGGAAAAAGAATAAGTTGAATTTTGAAAATTATGACAGATGCAAAAGGGCTAATCGCCATGGAGAGCCTCACTGGCCTGAGATTGAGAAAGAACTGCATAAATGGATATTGAGTGAAAGAGTAAATGGAAAAGGAGTCTTGATAATAAATATTAGAATGAAAGCTCTATTTCAGGAGAAGTGGGTTATCGTTTGTTGGTAGGTCAAAAATTACCTGAAGACTGGCAAAGGAAATCAGATTACTTCATGACATTTTGTAAAAAAGTCATTCAAGAAAACAATTTTATATTTGATTTGATTTTTAGTCAGGATGAAGTTCGTTATCCTTTGATAATCCACTTACAAGTACTATTGATGTTCAGGGAACACTCAGCATTCCTATAAATATTACTCAAAATGAAAGAACTACAGTTAAAGTAGTTCTATGCTGTGCCTCAAATGGTTTAAAATTACCGCTGATGGTGATGTTTAAAAGAAAGTTTCCTAAAAGCATGGAAATTACGGTAAACAAGAAAGGCTGTATGAATGAAGGAATTATGATGTCATGATTACACAGCATCTGGTGGAAACGTAAAAATTCCTTTTTCATCCGATATCGTTTTTAATTATAGACTCTATGAAAGCTCATTTAAATGAAACTGTTAAATTGGCCTTCAGATCCGCATCTGCGAAAATTGCTATAATTACTGGAGGACTCACAAAAATATTACAGCTTTTAGACATTGGAATAAATAGATAATTTAAATCAAAGATATGAAAATTATGGGAGCACTGGATGTCCGAAGGGAAAAAAATTTCACCAAGACTGGTAAATCATCCATCATACAAAAATGTCTCCAACTGCGTCTTGAGTGCATGGAACGATGTCTCGGAAAATACAATAAACGCATTTAGAAAATGCAATTTTGTAGATGAAAATAACTCTCTCTCCAACAAAGAAGATTCTTTATCTAGTGACTCAGATGATACATTAAATGAAAATGTTATGAGTTTATTTCCGATTCTCTGATTAATCAGATTTTGATGGTTTTTAAATGTTGTAAATAAATTTAGTGAACATTAAAGGTAACATTTTCTTTCTTATTTTAAAATGCATCATTTTAATTGTGTGATTGGAATTTAACCTAGGAATATTCCAATTTCGTCAGCCCTCTTGATGACAGCAGAAAAATAAAAATGATAAATAATAAATTTCAGTGGTCAGAGTAGTCCTGATATTACTGATTTTTTTAAAAAAAGTATTGTAAAATGTCCCTATTAATTCTGGTAATTCTTGAAACCCCCTAGAAAACCTGATAATTCTTGTGTATGTGTGTATATATATATATATATGTATGTATGTATAATTTTAATTATTACTTTAATTAAAATTTTTATAAATTTGAATAAATACATTTTTTTATAAATTTACTTGCTTTGCAAGCTTATTTTCATATAAAAATTAATTTTATTATAATTTTCAGTTAGTAAATTTTCTGCTCGTGAAATATATTTTCTATTTTTTCCCCTCTCCAATTAAAAAAAATAAATAAAACAATTTTCCTCTCCCCGTTTCAGCTTTCCTTCCAGCTGGTAACATTGGTATAATGTCACAAAAATTTAGGCTTGCCTTTGCCTAATGATTCTATTATCTGCTTTTACAAACAAAGGATTTTACTTTTAATAATACACACTATTTATGGTGTAGAATTTGATAATGTTTATTATGTGCAAGTGTTAAGATTGGCTTTTCATGCCATTTTTAACAATTTTAATCAGAGAATTAACAAATGTTTATTTGCAAATTTAGAATTCCTTTGTTTAAAAATTGTATTTTTTTCTTTTAAAAATGCCAGGGGAAGCAAAGATTTTGTAGACAAATGGTAGGAATTGCAAAATGGAAATAACAACTGCATTAAAACTTTTTACTGTGAAGTGTCAACAAAGCTTACTGTGTGGATTCTATATGTGATAATTGGGACAAAAGTGTAATAAAAAAAGAAAAATGTATACAAAAATGCATTATTCTAAAATAATAAATTTCTTTCATTTAAACATCAATGGAAATTTTTTTTTATTTTATTTAATTACATTATTAATTCTATATATTTTGGATTTTTATTATAAAAATGGCGGTTCCTGATTATATACAGGAAAATACAATAATTAAGTCTAATGCAGAACTTTACAAGTGTTTGAATTTTACTTCTAGTTATTAAAAAATGATATCTTTCCATTTGGCATTAAAAAATTATATGCATATAGAATATTCTAAGATTTAGAAAGCTCCTAGTCTTAAACATTTGGAGTAAATGAACAAGGAGCAGAATTTTGAATAATATTCTACGTGATTATGATTGTGATTTTTTAAGAATTTCATTTATGGAGTAATTTAACTTACCAATGTAAATAATGATGTGATCTGTATATGGTTGATCTAATTATGTATGCAATCAATCTACGTCAGCAATTTGTATCATCTTGAAAACAAGCATGTGATTTTAAAGACTGAATTTTCAGTGAGTGTCATATTAGTTATTTTGCAATGACCTCATATTCTTGAAGATTAAAGATTGTTTATATTTTGGGTTTTTTAGAAAAGATGAGAGTCAGTCTTCTGTCTCCTTAAGAGGTCAGTGAACATGGGAAAAATCATTGATGTCAACTCGACCATGAATGATTAAAGAAATTGAAGACAAAAACTGGTATTTAGATAGTATTGTGAAGTTTCAAAGTCAGGTGCAGAAGGAGCTATATCATTTGGCACTTTGGTATATTGAAGGATTTATTATAAGCATAAAATTAAATTATTAACTTTTAATTTGTATTTTTTGCTCTCTTATCTCTTTGGGGGTTTATAAATATGAGGCTTGGGGTCAGCACAAGGCTAGTGACCCTACCCTTTAAAATAGTATATGTTGGGAAATCTAAAGAGATGCTAAACTTCTTTCTCAGAATACAAACTGATAACAGATACTGGATCTGAGATTTGGTTTTTGGAATGTACATACTCTTTATGAGAGTAAGAACTTGTTAATTGAACAGGTTGATGTTGATTTGCTAGCATTACAGGAAATCAAGTGGACTGGCAGTGATATAGTGGATAAATGAAAACACATTTTACTTTATGACTGCCATGATACTAAATATATTTGTAACTGGTTTTCTGTTGAGTAAAAGAATCTGACACATTGTTATGGATTTTTGAACTTATTCACCAAGGTTATGTTACCTATGTTTGAGGGGGACATTTAATAATTGTATTAATGTACAAGCTCACACTGAGGAGAAGGACGATTATTCTTTCTGTGATGAACTTGGATGGAGCTCTTGTCCTATATATGATATTTAAATTGTTATGGGTGATTTTAATGATAAAGTTGGCTAGGAAAAAGGAGTTAGCTGTGTTGTGGGAAAATCCAACATACTTTACATTTTGTGCAACAATGGTACAATGCTCATTGGTTTTGCTGCTTCCCATTACTTCCAATTACCATGATATGGTAATTGGAAGCACTATGTTTCAACATATATTTATTCATAAGATGACCTGGAGAATCCTTGATGGAACTTCCCATAAGAAGATAGATATCTTGATGGATTCTAGACTTTTGTCTAATCTTCTGAGTATGAGAATTTTTAGAGTAGCAAATGTAGATTCTATGAATGTGGATCATTATTTAATAATTTATAAGCTCAGAAAAAGGATTTCAATAGCAAAAAGTGTTAAAAAGAATAAATTTAAGTTTGACTAGGAAATTTGAAGAATCCTGATATTGGTGAGGACTACTGAACATTATTGGGGAGAGAATTGAAGGGAAAAGTGCTGGGTAATGAGATTATAATAAGAAATGGGGAAGCCACAAAGGCGGTTATTTTATATGCAAGTATTGGGTAAGGAACAAAATTGGGGCGGAGTAAAATTGTTTGATGTTGAGTATATAGTAGTTAAGGAAGAAAAAAAAAACTATAGAGCCTTTAAAATGATGCTTAGTAAGAAATTTACTCTTAAGATATCTCTTACATACAATATCAATTTTTATAAGATATTGTAAAATTCATTAAACTGGATAAAACATGATGAACAGAACATTTTTTAAGAATGGGGGAGGATTCAACAATGGTCCTATTTAAAGTTTTTAATTGTACACCCTTTTCCACATGCAAAATAGTTGACCTAAAAAGAAGTGGAAGGATGCTTTGGAAGACCAGGACCCATAAAGGAACAGGATCCTTTGGAAGACCAGGACCCATAAAGGGTTGTCATACCAGATGTGATAATGATTTTTTTGGAAAAGGAAAATATAAATTAACTATGTTGTCAGTATTGAATACCATCTATTTTACACTGTTTTTTTGATAAAAAAAAAGTTATGCTTAAATGATTATTTTATGTTATAAATAAGATTGGAGAACAAATTGTACTTATCAAGAAAGGTTTCATTGTATTTCTATTCTTTATTGTATTATTTTAATGTATAAAAATTTTTTAATTGTTAAATTTTTTTTGAAATTTTAACAATTATTGATTTTTTTCATATAAACTACCCATTTGAATTATTAATTTCATTTTCTTTCAGTTTTATGTGTATTTTATTATCATTTTCCTTAACTTTTATGTGCACCAGTTTTATTTTATTATATTTTTTATGCATATTATTTAATTTTGTGTATTTAATATGCTAAAAAAAAGTTATAGATTTGTTTAAAATGGATATTGTTTCGCTCTTCATAATCATATTCAGTTTGTTTTTTATTATCATTTTGTTTAAAATAGATTATCATATTTCCACCATTTAATATTTTAAGCTTTTGATACTCCTTTAACTACAAATATCTTGTAATTGCTTTGTATATTCTGTGCAATTATTATTTTTGTCACTTTGCTTAAAATTTAACATTTCTTGTTTTTTTTATTTTTTTTTTTATTTTATTTATTTATTTTTTCATAGTTTTTAATGTAGTCAATATTCAGATTTCTTAACTTTTAAAATAACATTTTTAGAAAATATATGGCTGCTTTGATTTGCCTATGTCAATAGATTTGTTGATATGAACACCAACAAATGTTACGCTTAAAATGCATTAATCATCTCAGCTTTTTGTATTTACAACAAGTGTGTTAATGTGAATATGTGGTGAATGACCACATCATTTGTTTGATATGAACTCAAAAATTTAGAAATGTAAGAAGTATCAAATGGAGAAAATGAGGCATATGAAGTGTAGTGAGCATTATGGAATTTAGCAATGTGATTGTGTACCTAAGTATAGCTATTGTTGCTTCTTAAATTCAAATTAAAAATTGACAAAAGTTGAGTGCAGAAAGGTGACTACTTATCCAATTTGGAACAATTCTTAATGAAATGCTGTATTAGAAGAAAATTTATAGATATCAATTGGAATAACTTTTAGAGTGTTTGATTTGAAAAATATAATATCCAAATAAAAATATTGTTCATGTGAATAGTTTGTATCATTTATAAACTACTGTTTTTTTTTTTTTCTCTCTATTCTGCTTTAACCAAGATATTTGAAATTTGGTACATGTTAACATTTAAATTTAATGTTTTGTATACAAGGAAGTTCAAGTCAAGGTTATTAGCTTATTATTATTATTACTTAGCATGTTCCCCCTCTTGAATAATATTTCAAATATTTTATTAAGACATTTTACATTAATGACGAAGTCATTGGAGAGGGCCTATACTTGAATATGGTTTCCCAATTTATTGTTGCGCATCCAAAACTAACCTTAAGAAGTTAGAACAAGTTCAATTAAGTGCTGCCCGGATTATCACTGGTTTAAGACATAGCTGTCCTTCTGATATTGTTCTTTTTGAGGCCGACTTGCAGCCGCTCCATACTAGAAGACAAGCTGGTCTTGTTAAATACTATAATAAACTCTCTAGTTATGGCCTCTGCAACAAGACCTCCATGTATCTTAACAGCTGGAGTAATCATCAAAGATTAAAGAAGGACAGCGCTCTTGCCTTCGGTTCAACAGTTCGTGGGTTCGAATCCCACCTTGGGCATGGATGTTCGTAGTGGTTCGGAATCCACTTTAAGCCGTAAGTCCCGGTCTAATTAGCCCTCGTGTGCAAAAAATGACCGTTGAGCGACAAACAAACCAAACCAAACTAAAGAAGGACAGCCCTTTCAGTCTGGCTGTCTCTCTTCAACTACCTAATAGTAATGTTGAACCCAACTCAATACAGTGCTGCTTGAATCCTGCAGAAGGACTCCCCAGGGTTTACTTTCACTTTAACTTAAGTACTCATGTTAATAAGAAAGACTACATCCCAGAACATCTTAGACAACTGACCTTGGAAAACCTAAGCCACATTCCTAACAATGCCATCAAAATCTTCACTGACGGTAGTAAAATTGATATTCTAGCAGGTAGTGGCATATATATTGAAACCCCTCACACCAATTTGACTCTTTCTCATCGTAATCCCAATCACTGCTCTGTCTTCAGAAGTGAATTGATTGCAATAGACCTGGGACTAGAAGCTATTCTTTCTAAAGAGGATTATGGTGACCTATGGATCATGTTTGACAGCCGTAGTTCTCTCCACCATCTTAGTAATTGGATTCTTGTAGGCGACAAGATCAGCAACTCTATCCTGCTTAAATTAAAACTCATTTCACTTAATCATGATGTTCACTTGCAATGGATACCTTCACATGTGAATCTCCACGGGAATGAAATGGCCGATAATCTTGCTAAGGAGGGTTGCAAGATTTCAAATACTCCCTCTTCCACACTTACTTTTCTGGAGTTATAATCCTGGGAATAATCAAAAATCTCGGAGGAGTGGAAAACACCCCCACCCATAATTGGTACAAGGGATCAAAACCAGGTTTGTCCCTTGACCTCCCGTGTGACAGACGTACCCGGACTGTTCTCTCGAGACTTGCTAGAGGTCATATTAAGTGCCTCACTTTCAACGAGGGCAGGAAAACTTTCGTCACCTGCACCAAGTGCCAAGATCATCAGGCTTCTCCTGAGCATCTTTTGGATTGCATGGGTCTCTCTAGGGAGGATCTCTTTAACAATCCTCTTTTAGTCTTCGACTTCCTTACAGTCAACGAACTCATGGATCTAGTCTGACTCCGTCAGACATGGAGGATAAACAACAACAACAACATTAATGACTCAATTAAAAATATTTGTCTATAAATATATTTCACTACATTGAAGTAGTAACAAAAAGAAATTTCTGAAGTTAAATGACACTTCATCTATATGTTAGTCCTATCTATCTGAATAAATTAAAATTTTAGTTAAAAAAGTAAATTATCAAAAAAAGAATTCATGAAATGGATATTGTTGTTTACTAATGACACTTGGACAAGCCAAGCTCGCCATGCTATGTGAATTAAGTCGGTTGGAAGCGTCTTTCGTCTTAATCAGAGCACCATGTAGCTGAAAGTACGACTTTTGCTCTACACACGTGCCATAGGTACCCGTTTATAGGGTAGGCAACCATTCACACCTCATTCATACAAGGAAAGGACAAAGACAGGATAGATAGAGAGAGAAAGTACATCCATGCCCAAACTGGGATTCGAACCCGGGGCCTCCTTATCCGCAGTCAGGCACTCTGACCACTAGACAAGTTGGTCGGCTGAAATGGATGTTCTTGAACTTTATGATATTGTCTATTAAGTACATACAAGAGACATTAAATGTTTGTAATGATGACATACGATACTAAATGAGATCTTAAGACAATTTTGATTATAAACTTATAAATCAACTAAGCATGTAGGTTATTCATCTTTGCATTTTAAGTAATCCTTGAAATGTTTGTTTAAAGTTAAATTCATTATTTCATAATAGAAAAGCTTCAACTTGTTTCAGGTTTTTTGTGACACCCTTGCCTTGGGTGATTGATTATGCCTTAACAAATAAGGCCTCATTGCACTACTTGATAAGTAGAATTCAAACTATGAATGCAGAGTCTTCCAAATTAAGCTAAGACCCTTGCCAAATATCAAACAATATTCCAGTGGAATGAAATTTGTTAGCGCATCTGCTCACGTCATGTGATATTGTTTCTAATAAAGCAGATGTACTTTGAAAATTGGGGATAACGGTTATGTTTCTCGAATGGGAATTAATCCCCATATCCTTTGTTTACGTTTGTCTGTAATAAATAATTAAAAAGACACTGGTCCGTTGTATGAGTGAATAATTATTATATAATTTACACATCTCTTAACCATAAAAACCAACAAAATTGTTTACAGTGATGTATCCAAATCAAATTTAAACTTGTCTTATTATTTATAATTGGTACTTGATTTTTGCCATTTAAAGATTTTAATACATTGGTTACTAATGTAATAAGAGATAAAGAAAAACATAATTTCTTGGATTTTGTTACTTTTTGAAGATCTGAATGAAATTTATCTTAAGACATCTTGTGCTATTCATTGTCCTTCTTGACAATTTTCCATTAAAACAAAATTTGGCTCTTTGCAAAAACATTCTTAGGAATATTTTAAATTCTTTTATGCCTTTTTTTTAAGTCTTTCCTTTTATTCTTTTACATTACCCAATTGGATGTTTATATGTGTAGTAGAAATTAAAATCGATTTGCACTGTTTTTAAAAATGCTTCCAAGTTACAATAGATATATGTCACCATTTATAAGTTACATTAGATATTGTAGAACATCTTGCAACCTGTCTTTATGTTAAGCACAAAATAAAACAATTTTAGTATCCTCATTTCATTTGCAAAATTTTCAGCAATTCACTGCACTTTAGGTTTAAAATTAAAGGAGCTCAATTATATTGATAGTATATTTATATACTCAATTTTATTGATATTGACAATTATATTGATAGTATCAATAACTTAAATTTGTTCCATAGGTAAAACTCTTTCTTGATTTCACAATAATAATATTCATCAGGATATATGATTTAGTTGGCAAAGGCATTGTTCATGTTATTGGAAATTAATGAGTTCCATCCCTATCCTAATTTGCTTATTAATGGTGACTCTGGCATATAAAAAAGATCATGGTTTAATGTCCCCTAAATAAAATAATGCCTTTGGTAGTAGTAGACTAGGTGTAGGGTTCTTTTGCTTGGTTCCTATTCCCAAATTATGAAAATCTGTACCACTACTTTTTTAAATTAGACTTGTATTAGAAGGAAGGTGATTTTCAGATTTACGATAGAGTAAGCAATTTAAACAAACAGCACTGAAATTACAATGGGTTTAAAATCATTTTGTACAAATGATTCTATAAATCAGAAATACTAATATCATAACAACTTACCAATAAGAAAGAAAAATGGAAAATGACAGTACATATTCATTAATTTTCATCATATGTAAGATAAATAAAGAATATAATTAACTTCATATTTAATTTTAAGATTCTATTTTATTTCAAAATATCACTAATTTCATTATTATTATTATTTTTATTATTTATTTATTTATTTATTTATTTGATTAGTGAAGTGCAAGATCGAGTAATGTTGACTGGACGGCATATGGTCCGGGATGTTTCTTGTAAATGCTGTGATACAAAACTTGGTTGGGTTTATGAGTTTGCCACAGAAGAAAATCAACGGTACAAAGAAGGTCGTGTTATATTGGAAAGAGCTTTAGTAACAGAAAGTGATGGTATGGAAGAAAAAGTTTGATGTCAGATATATTTTACAGTTTAAAATTTTAATGTAAACACGTACAAAAAAACATATACTTGTATCATTCCTATTTTTGAACAGTTTTACTCAGTTTTTACACTTTTAGTATAGTATTATATTTTTCTGAATAAAATATTTTTTTCAAATACACTATTGTATATTAATATTTTTGTTAAAAACAAAAGCAAACATTAAATAAATTTTGCCATTTCATCAGATTTGACTGTTTAGCTTTAAAACCTGTTATTGTATTGGCTATAATTGATTTTTTTTTTTTTTTTTTTTTTTACCATAGAATGAAAAGTTCATTAAGTGTACTAAAGTTATGCTAGGATGATTCTCTAAGTGTTTTTATACTCTAATAGGTTTGACTTTCTTTATAGAATAGTGTGTTAAAAACAACTTAGAATCTAATGTAATTCAGATAAAAAATTTATTTCAATTGGATTAATGTTTTTATAATGAAAATTTATCACCTTTTTTGCCAACTTTTAAAATATTGCAATAAATTTTTATTTAAAAAGTCTGTATAAAAATTTATTTTTTCTTGCATGAGTTTTTTTAATAGAGAATTTCTCTAAATTTTTTCATTATTTTAGGTTATTCTTTATATTAACATCTTCACAACATTATATTTTGGTTCCTAAGTTACTAAATATAAATTTTTGCATAAAAATTGGCACACCATATAAAAATAGGTTGATAATAAGTGATGCAAGATTCCTGATTACATTTAGATTACATGTAAAAAGTAATTCAGATTGAAATATGAACAAATTTAATGTCATACTTCCACTGTCATTGTAACTTAATTTCAATATTCAATACATTAAAAGACTGTTAAATTTTGACAATTATTTTAAAAGACAATCATTTTTTAACAATAATTTATTTATGAATCTGGAGATATTTACAAAAAATGCAGAAAATTATTTGATAAAATTAGTATATCACAAAGCTACCTTGTTCGAATGTTGAGTGTTCCATCTTGCATGACCAGTATATGTGATTAAAAGATGTTCTGAATATATCTATTCTTTTGATCATCATTAAAATTGTTGAATAATGTCTTCTCAGATAAGATCATATTAGATATACAAGCTATATATTATTCAACAGTAAAAGAAATGTCTCAGCACTAATCAAAGAAATTCTTTCTAAGAATATAATACTTAATGCCTTGAATAAAACTAGATTTACCTAAGTTTATTACCTAAAATTAAAATATATTTTTTTCAGTGTAACAATTCTGTTCAGGGTAGATTACTGCTATTTACATTACTGAAATTAGTGCTGTGAAAGAAATGTTCTTTAGGAAATGTCTTAATTGAGATGTGTGATCATTGCATTTGTTATCAATTTGCTTATAATACTTTTGATTTCACATTTCATTTTACTGGCATTTGATTTTTTTTTAATTTAAGGCAAAATGATGAGCATCTTGCTCTTTAGTTTGTCACTTTATAATTATCAGTTTGCTAATATTAGTAAATGTAAACAATTTTTATATTGTGTTGGCATTTTCTTTTCATTTATATTTGCTACATTTAAATGGATCTATTTTAGATAAATGTAATTTTTTTCAGTGAATAAAACATTAAATAAATAAAAAAAGTATTTTAAGAAATTTGGATAATTTATTTACCATTTTTTTTCCTCAAAAATGTTTGCATTATGTATATTTGAAAATCAACTAAAAATTTAAAGAAGCTTATGCTGGCAATTATAAAGTATTCATTTACTTATATGTTGTCTTTTTATAAATCAGCGGGTATTTTTATTGAATTGTTAAATTTGAAATAAATGAGCAAAATCTTTAATACTGATTTTAAAAGCTTTTTTTTTTTCAGAATCACATTTAAGATTTCATAATTTTATGCTTATTTGCTTACGAAAATATTAATGTCAATACTTTAAAAATAATATATGAAATTTGGCTTATTCAAGTAATGATGAAAATGAGCTGAAAAACATTAAGTTCATTTTTTAAAATTTCTCTTAAGTTTAACCAGATTAAATAAAATTATGTAGGGTACCTCCATATTTTTTTGAATAAAAATATTTTTAATTTTATAAAAAGCGTATTAATTTTATTTAATACATAAGTTATGTTAAACACAAAACTATGTAAAGCACTATATACAAAATAGCATTATGTAATCCAAATACATACAATTGTCCTTTTTAAAAAATTTCTTTAATAAGTTAAAATTTAAAAAAATATATTTTTTTAAATTCGGTATTAATATTTAGCTATGTAACTGCAAAAATGATATCAAAAACTTTTGTTTTGTTTTTTTAAATTAATGTTATAACATTGTTAATTTTAGATACGTATTTAATAAATTTTAATGTTTAATCATGATTTTTTGGTTTTGATTATCCAGACTTATAGTAAAATCTGAATAGGAGAGATGTATTCTTGAAGCTGGAAGAAACTGTTTCTTTATAAAGCATACAATGATTTATATGGTAAAATAAACCTTTCTAAACTGCCTTAATTTATAACATTGGAACAAAAAAAAGGATAAGGGATATTAAAATTATATATTTCAAAATCTAAAAATGCAATGAATGAAAATTAAGCATTTTCAAGTTAAAAATGATAGTCATGTTGCCCCTTTATGGCTGGCAATGGCTACTACTGCAAACACTATACGGAAGACAATTTTGCAAAGTGTTAGATCTTAAACTTTTTTTTACTAAACTATTAATAAAGTTTTAGTAGAAAAGATGTTTTGTGTTTACCTATAAGAAACACATGCACATTGAAATTCTTTCTTAAAAAAACTTTGTGTTCGATAATTTATATTATCAATGCAGCATCTAGCAAACTAATTTTAACTTCTATTTGAAAACTGTTTTTAAAAATACATTTTCTCATTATGCAGAAAACCATTTCACTGTTTTTGTCAGAAAAGTATCTATCTTGTTGGCCATTCATTTGTTTGTTTTGGAGACAGTCTCTGAAGTACTTAATTTTTATGTTTGGTATCAAATGGTTCATTTTCACTTTCATTTATTATATCAGTCATTTAATTACTATTTCTTAGATACTAATTACATCCGTGTCCATATTCATAAAGTCAAGAAGTGGAATTTCAATCACTACTTGGTTACTCAAGTCATGAGGCGAATCTGATCATGAGTCAACTTTACTCAAGTCATGAGGCGAATGTTCTTTGTTTTCGTTACTCATTGTTTTTCTTTAATAAAGACTGTGTGGCAAATGATATGTTTTCCTGAAACATCATTCCTAGCATGGGAATGATCCTCACAAAAGTCATTACTCTTAATAGTTACAATATTTACAGTTGAAGCTATTGATTATACTCATATGAGGTGTAGGATGGGAATTAGACTAAACTGAAGAAATGCCACATGAATTGCCTAAAAAATTCAGAATTTCATTATCAGTAGATCCATAACTAGGGGGTTTATAATTCTCCAATAAAGATGATCTAAATTTCTCAGTCATAAAATGGCGAAACAATCACATGACAAAAAAGTTAAATAAATTCAAATGAAAGAGTTCTAAGAATGATGTGAATGATCTGGCAAATATGAGATTTTTGTTCATTCGTTGCATCTATGAGACCATTTTAGGCGCAAGACATTAGTTCGTAAATTTGTGAGTGTTTATAAATTAGAGGTTATTACACAAGTAAAATAGTTAGAAAAATTTGTGGTTCATTTACAGTTAAATGATTATTGGAGAATCAGAATTAATGAGGAATTGGAATTTTATATCAATCATAAAAATAAGTTAGATTCATCAAAGCTCAGAGATTTTCATGGTTTGGGCACATTGAGAGATCATCTGATAAAGTAGTTAAAATCATGCATTAAAAGCTCATGGCCAAGGGCTTGACGAAGGAAAAAGTGCCTTGATGTCTTGAATGCTATTAAAATCTTAGATTTCTAACTGCAAAATTAAAAGTCAGAGAACTGTTGGGACAATTATTGTGCAACAGGCTAATGCCCACCCAAAGTTGTGTTGGCAATAAAGAAAACTACAAGTGTTTCCACTGTCACCAATTGGATGTTCTTTGTGCGCCCCAACTGATTACAAAAGTGGTAAGCGATCTAATAGATTTTTTTGATGGTTTAACCAGCTTTGTAACCTAAAAACTTCTGTTGTATATTGAATGGACATCTATAATTAGGTGAGTGATTTTTATGGATGGGTCAGTATGATAATTTTACATATAAAAGATATAAGCATTCAAAAATTTTCTGTGGTAATGTTTAAGGAGAAGATCTGTAGAAAAAATATGTATATTATTTATAACTATTTTTCTCTTGATTTCAAAAAGATATTTTTTTTCTCTGTAAAATTTAAAATTTTTACTAATTGAATTCTTTATATTGATCCTTATGATTAAAAGATACCTAAGGTATATGTATAATTTTAATTAACAGTATTTTTATGTTTAATAATTGTTTTTTAATGTATATCTTTTTTTTTAAATCAGCATTTTGTTTTGCTTTGTCTTCTTAATAATTATAAGGTAAAATTTACTTTGAAATGTATTTTTACAATATCTTTGTGGCAACGAGGAATGGAATAATCCAGTAATACAAAGAAAATTAGTTTCTTTAAACACTATTTTGACAATTTTTACAGCTGCAATAATATAATTATAACAGCTTCAAGCTGTGTCATAGATTAAAAACCGTTACAATTTCTTTAATACAATACAGAAATATAGTAATCATAGCTAATGACTCAAACATCCATTTCAAAACTTACTTCACTCAACTAACTCACTGCTTGGTTTAGGCTGATATTTATATCTTCAATGACTATCCTTGAAGGTTTTCAGAGCATTTCTTCAGTAACTACATATAAGGCTCTTATTGCTCCAATTGGCTCAAAATTTCGAAAATATTATATTAATTTTTGTTTCTAAAAATATTGCCTATCTGCCTCCTTTTACAGAATCATTTTTCAGCACTAAAATCTATTTTCATTGAATAAACGTTTTGGTTATAAATTCACAAATCAAATGATAGAATAACACAACAAAACCATTCCTAAAATAAAAATGTTTGACATTTGTACAAATATTTACATTTTTTGTGACACTCCTCTTTTTAAAACCAGCATGTCTCAAGCTGTGTGATCCACAAGAAAATTAATCTACTAAATCAGTTTGTCTGTGTATGACTTTAGGCTTAAAAAGTGTTCTTTCTATCCTTACCATGATGTTATTAATTAATTTTTGTTATGTGTAGAATCCTAACATGTTTGTAACAGGTGACAATCATTTACATGTGATGTATAGATTTCAAAGTCAAACTGTATCACATTTTTTATACCTTTAGTCTGAGGATCAGCAACCTGTGGCTCTTTTGATGTATGTGTTCTCCAGTTCCATACGAAAAAAAAAAAAAAAAAAAAAAAGCTATAATTGAGGATCAAAACCCTACAAAATGAGAAGTTATATATTTAAGTTCCTAAAATTTCTCACTTTATTTTCTTAATTAAAAACTGCCAGTCTAAAATTGACCGTAACAAAAGGAACTTGAACTAATGTTTTGTTGTGGAGATAAGACAACACACATTATCATTTTATTTTTAAACCAACAATATTCATTTTCATCTAACCCAAACAATTACCATCTGGAGCATGGGTTCCCAAAATTTTTTTTGTGGACCACTTTAAAAGTTTTACTATTTTCAGTGGACCTCCTACTGCTACATTTCTACTGTATTCCCGAAACTCCTTAAAAATATCACCCTAAATTGGGGGTGTTAAGAAGAAAAATAGTAGCACATTTTCTTGTGTCTTATTATTAAAATAATGCTTGTGGTTATACAAAATTATAAACATTTATTTTTACAAACAATCAATAATGAACTCTGAAATGTAAATCAACAATAAAAAATAGTCATACTTTTAATGGGATGGACGTACTTGATGAATTGACAGCAAATTATCAATATTTGGCTTCAATTTTATAAGAAATAATCTCAAATCTCTCCGTTCTGTGGTGTGCAAACTGCTCCTTTTTTGTAAACGGCACTAAAACTTCTTTCAACAAGATATGACGAGGGAAACACGCTATCAAAATTTTTCTCGCAATTTCCCTCAGCCCAGGATATTTTTCGGGGATTTCTGCCTGCAGCCACAATGTTTAATAGCCTTTTTTAAGTTCCTCATTGGTGCTGAGCTCAAGTAGCTCCTCTTGTAATACCTCATTAGTTTCTTGAGTTTCATAAAATGGGGTTATGATAGGTGGTGGTATTTCCATCGTCAGAATATCTTCAAATCTATTTTTGAATCCATCATGCAGGGTATTTAAATGTTGAGCGTAAGTCTGCATATCCTCATCAAGACATTCTATCTGTGACAAGTGTAGAAACTAGGAGAATTCGCGCCGACTAATATTTTGCTTCATTAATTTCAATTTACCAAGAAAAGCCGAAATTACACCCTTTGTTTTTATTAAATTAAGGCTTTCCCCTTGTAACTGCATGTTAACATCATTGAATTTTTTAAACAACACTGTTTAATACGCAATGTCCGCTTTATATTTGATCAGATTTTCTTTTAAATCTGGTGCTTTAGTTTCCAGAATCTATCACTGATTCGAAAAGTGAGTAAAATCTCGATAAGCATGCACCTTTCGACAATCAGCGTTCTTCAGTATGTAAGAGCAGTCGTTGGAAATCTTCATTTTCGTCGCACGATAGTGCAAATAAGCAGGTATTCAAAGCATTGCTTATTTTATTGCGTTAATCGCTAATTGAAGCGATTGGTGCAATCTATCACTCAAATACTTTCAAAACTTTTCGTGCTTAAACTTTACTAAATACTCAAAACTTTTCGTGGACCCCCATGTGATCGCCTATGGACCCCTGGGGGTCCACCTGGACCACTTTAGGAACCTATGATCTACAGTTAGACAACATGTGTACTCCTCAGATGTGTTGTCAACTAGTCATCCTGTGATATTGCTGTCAACTAGAAATGGCAAAAGCAGTTATTTTTGCATAACTAGTTATCAACATTACGTTTTCCAAGGAAATAACATGTTTTTAAAAAAAGCGTTATCTAGTAACGTTTTTTGAGAAGTTGTTCCAAGAAATCCCTTCACACTGAATGCAGCGAAAGGAAGCTTTGTGGGGTGACAAAACTGATTTTTTGAGGAAATGAGGTGTAGAATGAATTTCAGTGACTGAGCATTAGGAATCACTTACTTTACTCTATTTATCGAAAATTCTTAATTTTACGATCTTATCAACTTATAACATTGCGATTAATCAATATCGATGGACACCATCCATCATTATTTATGGTAATATCAGTACTAAGCCCACGATTTTCAAGCCATAAAATCAGCAAATATAATTTAACCAGTGATATACACTAAACTACCTTACATTTAATAATTATATATTGCTGTTTCATATAAATTTCCTTTTAAATATCTAAAACCTTTTACTCAAATTTTAGTTTTCAAATAAATTATCTGTGTAATAAAAGGAAAATTGTATATAGACAGATGTCATATACTATAAAACTATATGTATGAGCATAAATGTAAAATAATATTTTGGTAAAAAGTAGAATGTGTGTATAAACCTGAATTTTTAGCATCTACAAGAAACTTCAAATTTATGAATTTGCTTTTCTGATAAGTTATAGTATTTCATTTTGTATAGATGACTTTACTCTTCTGTGTAACTCAATTGTGTGTGAAATTTATCCTCATTATTTTTACTAGATGAAATTACTCATCATGGGAAAGTAAAAATATGAGAGCTATGTGGTATTCATAAATGAATTTAAAGTACTAGCAATAAAACAATATTTTTAAATAAAAACATGAATATGTGGCTTCTGTAAAATAGATAAATTACTACAGTAAATAATTCGGATGCAATTTTTATTGTTGACACAATACATAAATTTACGATTTTAAAACTGTTTGCTTATAAAAAAATTTTTTTGCCATAATATAGGATTTTATGTACTGATAATTTTTATAATTTGTATTGTTTGGTCTGCAAGTATATTTTAATATCATAAGAGCTTAAATAAATTAACAGATTTAACATTTTTACTTTCCATACTTTAAACATGCTAAAAGTAGTTATTACTTTTCATTTTTTTATGATTGTTGAAGAATATATGCTATAGAATTATATAGTTTATTTACTATAGTCTACAAATTAATTTAATTTTTATGTGGCAGAATTATAATTCTTACTCGTTTGAAATTGAGTGAAGAAAAGTTACTTTAATATGTAGGTGTTTAAAGTAATGTTTTTAATAAATAGATTGTAAAATATCTTCAATTATTACTAAATCAAAATCTATCCACTGAAGAGTATAATTCAAAATTGCAAATGGGCCTTTCAGAATGTTTCTTTTGTAAATAGAATTAAATGTGAGATAATTTATTTTACAGTTATATAAAATTGAAAATTAAACACTTATCAATTGAGCCAATGGAAATTAGATTGGAATAAAAGTACAAGACAGATCATTTTATGAACAATTATTTTTGCGTCATAATTGTAAAATATTGAATATAACTTGAAAAGTAAATGATGGAAATGCAGATCTTGCTGCTGCAATATATATGATATTTTTATTTTCAAAAATAAGTAAATAAAAATATACTTACAAATTTATTAAAATTAATTTAAAATAATTAATTTTGCAACATTTAATATCAAGCTTCTTAATAATTATCATAATTACTTAACAAGCCATTTAGTGATACATCTGAAGAAAGGTAAAACAATTTTTTTATCATAAATAATACAGGCATTTTCAAGAAATATAATGTAATTTATTTATTGGAATACACATCAATTACATTTTTGGGAATGTAAAATAATTTCATTTTACACTCCCAAATATCCAAAATTATTATAATCAATTACATTGTTATTTATAGTATTTTAATCATATTAATTATTATTTTAATATAATTATGTTACTTTTTAACAAATTATTAAAATATATAGTATCTAAATTATATTTTTAGATTCTATAAATTCTTAAAGTATATTTCATATTTAATCCAAAATTTTATAAGTTTCTTTTAATTTATAAATAATTATTTCTTTCTCGAAATTTGGCATAAAATTCAAAATATTTCATGCTTTTTATTTTTTAATACAATTTCGAGTTAGTAAAATGTTATTCAACTTAATAGAAATTTCACTAAAATTCATAAGAAAAAAATTTAATAAAAAGTTGGATATAAATAAAATGTTCTTGCAATATTGTTATAAAATGTATCGTTAAAAATACCCATTCTCAGAAACGCTTTCATCGTTTTTACCATGAAGTTTATTTATTCATACATCCACTTTCTGCTTTTCAACAATTAACTTCCCTGAGCTGTTGTTCCCGGGTTCGAATCCCGGTTCGGGCATGGATGTTTCTTTCCTTCATCTTGTCATATCTTCATGTGATATGGGATATCCTGGATTGAAATAAATTTGTATATTTATATTAACTTCAAGCCGACCGATGGCTGAGTGGTTAGCGTTCCTTACTCCTGAGCTGTTGGTTCCGGGTTCGAATCCCGGTTCGGGCATGGATGTAACTTTCTTTCTCTGTTCTCTCTGTCCTTTCTTCTGTGATGTTGTATGAATGTATCCCGCCCTATAAACGGGTTTGTGGTGATATGGCACGGGTAACGCTACTCGCCTCCGTGACTTGATTCACAGGTGCCCGCTGGGTAACGATAAATGAGTAGCAATTTCTGGCCTTGTTGTGGCATAGGGTTCAGTCACCCTTGTGTGCCCGCCATTAGATAAAAAAAAAACAATTAACTTCCCCTCTTCTCTATGGGGAGTCGAAGAGGACACACTCATTAGTTGCTAAGCAACACAGCGATCCAAGCGAGAGAGAGATATGTTCCTGAGAGAATCTAGAAAACTCAATGTCAGAAACCAATAAAGCTGTATTATCTGTAAAGTTCCGAAATAACGAGAACATCTTTATAGTTTTGAAACAACTTTAAAGTTGATGTTCCAAAATAACGATAACTTCTTTAAAATTCCAAAATAATGAAACGTTCCACAATAGAGTAACGACTTGAGAAGTTATTGACAACAGCATGATATAAGCATTACAGTATTCTGAAACTGCTGGAAAAGCTAGAAAATAAAAACTTTATCTTAGTAACCAATTTTTTTCAAAAACACGTTATTTATTAAATAGTTATTGTTTGATAACTTTTCTTAAATAATAGTTCTATTGAATGACGACCGAAATTTTATAAATAAGAAAAAATATAAAAGCAATCCTTATTAAAAACTTTCAAATATTATTTTAGATTTATAAAATAAATGAATAAAATGAAAATGTGTTTATTCTATGAAAATACACAAGTACTTTTGACAGTATTGAATTTCTAAAACTGACTGCGTGTGTGTGTGGCTAGTGAAATATATATACGAATCTTAAAAGTAATAATGCAAATTAGCTAAATATAAAAATTAAAAAAAATTCAAATGCTATATTTATCTTAAAAGCAACATCAATCCATTATTCCATTGTAGGTGTCTTATTAATTTTTGTAGCTGAGGTTAGTTTAATAGTTTGCGGTCTTTGCGTGACTGTTTGTAGTTTCAAGAAGAATACGATTTAGAAACGAATTACCTTCTCAAAAATATGTATGCGTATAATATGATGAAATCAGAAAAAGAATTTGATTACGTATTCGAGGATCGAGTTAACGAAGTAATAATGATAAATATTTTGTCGTTTTAGGTAGCTAAATAAAATTTTAAAATAATTTTTCAGTTCTGTCTCTAACATGGCATCTATTGTGAAAAAGAAAACCAAGAATTCTATCAGGATTGGACGGAGTGTTTTTCATATGCAACACAGGTGATTGTTCGACTTGTCTCAGTTGCCATGAAAATTTCATACACAGTGCGCAGTTTTCCATTATGTTGTTGTGGTAAGCTGTGCAGTATCATTAAAAATTGCAAAAAGAGGAACATTAAAAGGAGAGGAATATTTTAAAGATTGTTGTATTCTTCAGAAAAGTCCTTGAATTTAAAGAACTGTTCCGTAATTTCAAAAACATAACAGAAATTAGGAAAAAAATCAAACATACTCCATTATCTCTTAAAATTGTATAAGATAGAGCTGCAAAAAGTCTTCATTTGTATATGAGACATTCAAATGCCTTGGAGGCAATGAAATTGATATAAATAAAATAGTTTCCATAGCAACTGACGGAGAAAGAAGTATAGCAGAGGAATATATAGAGGAGTAATATCAACTCTTCAGAAAAAAATAAACCACTAAATTCTAACGTTTCACAGAATAATTCATAGAGAAGCTTTTTGTGTCTAAACATTTTAGGCTGAAATAGGTGAGCTCATGAACTTGTTAGTTAAGATTATTAACAGCATCTTGACAAAAGCACTCTACCATTGTTAGTTTAAAAATGTCCTTGACGAAATAGACAGCCAGTTTTCTTACCTATTTCTGCACAATAAAGTGCGACGGCTTAAAGAGGTAACGTATAGTATCATTTTGCTTTGTGTGTGCTTAAATCAAATAAAAAATATTCCTCAATGAAAGAAAAAATTATAATCCCGATTTGGATGAAAATAAATGGCTTAAAAATTCAACTTCATGGTAAATACCACAATGAAACTAAATGCATTAAATCTAAAGTTGCAAGGAAAGAGCAATTTTGTCTGCGTCTTGCTTGAAGTTATTTGTGTGGAAACAAATGCCTTGTTTCTTGTTGAAGACATTGAGATCGGCAAATTTCTTCATTTGAAAGATCTGAAGTAATATCGCGATGGGACCTATGTAATTGTTTACACATATTACTTCAACATAGCCTCGAAAACCATGAAGGATAGATTCGCTGAGAGATTCGAGTAATTCAAAACATAAAATTTCCTTTTCATAACAAATCCTCTCAATGCAAATACACATAAAATCAACATTGAGCCATTTGGAATTGATGCTGGATCACTTCAAATGAAGTTATTGAATTTAGAGACCAGACACGTGGAGTAGCAAGTTTACAACTTAAAAGCAAATTAGAAAGTTCAAAAATGCTTGCAAATCGCGCACCACAAATAAATAATTCTTAAAAAATATCTTCAGTTGAGGCACTTACGGATGGAAATTTCTGTAAAGCGTAGAATAGAGGGCGCTACTACCGTAGAGATCTAGAAAACTTCCGGCACGAAACTTCCTGCTTACTATTCCATTATTGTCTTATACCATTGTGCTTGTTTTCTGTAGTTTCCATTGCTTTTGAGAAATATTAATTTAAAAGTAATTATCTTATAAAAATTTTTTGAAATGCAGAAAGCAAATAAAGGTAGTAGTTGTTGCGTAGCATTTGGGTGCAATATGTGAGCTGGAACAAATTTACTTTCGCAAGTGAAAATGTTCAAATTTCCAATGGAACCCAATTTACAATCCTTAGTTTAATTAGCTATATATATTAAATCAACTCTTAAAAATAAGACTTAAATTTTAATTGCAATAAAAACCAAGATTTGTTTAAAATATTAATATAGCAACAAGTAAATAAACACATCATAACAATTTTGTTCTACCCATTATTGATACCAATTCATATATTCTAGCATGATCAAGAAAATTTTAATAAAATTTATAATACTATAAATGAAAGCACAAATTATACCTTGCTTAATATTTGAAATGATTTATAGTTCAATCGCGCGCAAAATATATTTCCTGAAATTTTGGAATAAATGCATAAAATTAAAAATTAGTTAATGAAGAAAATGATTAACAATTGAGATAAATAATAACAAGAGTTAGAATTTGGGTTACAATATATCATTCATAAACAATTGATCCTAATATCACCAATAAGAGCGATTCCCCGCAAAATCAGAATTATTTAAGTAAAAATTTAAAAAATTTTTTAAAAATTTACGTGATCACCACTGGTTGAATTCTTATTAAAACTTATGATTTTAACGGATAAAATAAAAAAAATTTCGAAAACAGAATTAAATACCTAAAAATATTTAAATAAAAATTTTTGCGATTGCATTGATTTTCAATGGGAAGAGAGATAAAACCGGAAGTATTTGAGATGTCTTCCGGTCAACTGAGGTTAGTTTTTTGTTTACATTGAAAACTCCATCCGTATGGCACATGTAATAATCTTCCAAAATGCTATTGTGAGCTGAATTGGCATTTGGAGTGTTGATAATCTTCGGGTTGACATATTTGTGCAAGCAGCCGTTCTCTTGCATGAATAAAATATAAAATAAAGATTAATTTTATTACATTACATATATTCAGGCTTGTATGCTTGATTCTTGAGATCCGCTTGTAAGTCTTCGTCGATAATAGGACAAATAGCACAATGACTGATCACAACCACAGAAGATAACGAAGAAAACACCCAGGGTCACGGTGGGAATCGAATCCACACTCCTACGCTCTAAAGCGATTAGCGGAGTGATGCTTTGACCACTCAGCCACGGAGCACCCATATAAAATAAAATAAAGAAGTTGAAAACAAATAATAAGCCAAATCTAATCAAATTTTCAAAAAAACATGTAAAACGAATCAATCGATTGATGTAACAATATTTGTGTTTTTATATGAATAAATATATTTCCCTATTTAAAGCCGTTGATTTTAAATCGAAAATCAATATTATATATAAGCAAATAATGTAATATGGAAACGAAAATTTTTCACAGCTCCTTAAAAACTGGGAAATTTTCTACTGTATTTTTGGTTCTTCTATGCTGTTTCAGATAGTTGCCGAACCCTATTAAAATGAACCTGCTGGTAACATTTTTGTTGAAGTAATAAATTTCAACAAAAATGCTATCAGTATTTGATGCTTCGGCTAAAAGGCTGTTTCAGGATTCTTAACGTAAATAAAGAAAGGCGTCACGAAGTTCTCAGCCTTGGTCAGATGAAACTATCTCTCTAGTAAGTAATAAAGGTTGCAGCGAATTACAAGAAATCCAACAGGAGAAAATATCTTCTCGTCATATAATGAAGTTTTCAAGAACTAGTAGTCTGAAATCACAAAGAAATTTTCGCGTGAGGCAGCTGAACATGAATATTTATTATCACATATTGCTGTTATATACTTGTATACATATATAAGAACGAATTCCAGTATTCGATGTTTCTGCCAAAGAAAAAAACTCACCGTATTTAAATTAATGTCTAGAATGCAGATCTAAATAATCCAGCTTATTCCATCAATTTTACTAAAATTTCGACAGAAATATGGTTTTGTAGGCGACATAGAAAAGACAATTCTGCAAAGTAGTATCAGAAAGGAAGTCCCTTCTCCTAACCATTATTAAAGAATTTTCAAACTGGATTGAAGAACTTAACGCTTTAGAAGTAATAAAATTTGTTAGATGGTTTCATATAATGGATGATATTTTGCAGAATTCCATTATTTATGCTTTTGCAGTGAAAACAAAGACGCCTGTTCCGCTGCTATGTTTGAGTAAAATTGAAACATATTCTTGCTTTTCGCGAAGTCTACAATTGTTCTTAGATTAGAATTGCTAACTGTATTAGTTGGAATCAAGTTGACTCAATTTGTTGCAGCGGCTCTTGATTGATCACAAGTACGGTACTTTTCCATTTCGCCGGCGATAAAGTCGCCAAAAATGATACAACCGCCGCTAGAGGGAATATCTCCGCTGGTAACCTTTTACTGCTACGTTTCCAAAACTGTGATGCCCTTTTATTTTTATACTGTCAACGACTTTATTTCGACTCTTTATTTTTTTTCCATTTCATAATTTTATGCTACTATGTTGCTATGTATACAAATTTAATAATTTCATAAAATCTCTCTAGAAAAAAATCGGATTTTAAAAATATATCTTACAAAATAATAATCGTAACAAATTCACATAAAAAAATATTTAAAAAAAATAATAAGATTTTGAAATGCGCATCACCCGATGAATTGTAATCTAATATAATAAGTGCTTGCTTGAAATAACCTAAATATCGTTTTATCAGTAACATCACTTCAAGCATGGATTGAAAGTGCATTTGACAAGGTGATTCCAAGCCGACTGCTCCATGCAGAAATATTTAGCAATACTTGAACTTAAGGGTAATTGAATTACTCTTTGATTCACAAGGTTTGTAAGAGAGAAGCTAGATTAGGCAGAAGAAATTCCACATGAATGGCTTAAAAAAAATTCAGGATTTTTCAATATCAACAATACAGTCAGAATTTTCGATATTCCAATAAAATCGCTGAACCAAATAATTTTCCAATGCTCTTTGAACATTTGTTACATGCCACTTTTTAAGATGTAGCAGTTGCAATGACTGCATTTGGATTGTCTCATTTTAAAACAATACATTAGCATTCTAAAGATAAAAAAAATAATTTTTTTTTTTGATAACTGCTCGGCAAATATTATAGGGGGCCACTTGTATTCGGAAAGGAATGATAAAATAGTTCTCTTCAAAATCTTCGACCAACTTAATTACAAATGAAAAATTCTCCATTGCTTTAAATAGAAATTCTTTAAATTTTTGAATATTTCTAGTTTATAGTTGTCATGCCGAATGAGTCTTTCGTTAGCTGAGATTAGTATTGATAAATTTGTTTTCTCTTAAAGAAAGAAACTGTTTATATGCTTTTAACTGATTCCATAGCAGAAACATCAGTCGAAATAAATTCCTGGAATCTCATCAGTGATAATATTATCTCCTCAAAACAATTCTGGAAAACAATGATAGGAAGTTGAAAGCTATTTTGCCGATAGCCTTCACAACTGCGACGTCAAACATTCCTTTCACTGATAAATAAAATATTACTTATTTTCTAAAAAGCCTACAAGGATTGTCTACATGTTGTATTCATGCATTAAAAAAGAACATGACTCGAGACCATATCAGCGAATTGTAATGTACCTAATTCTCAATTAAAAATAAAAGAAAGATTCTGCAAATAGACTGTTTTATTACCAAAGCTCGATTTTATCAGTAAAAGTAAGAAAATATACACTAAAAATTGGAAACATAACTCCCGATATGCAAAATATTTTGTATGTTAAGTTGAAAAAAATTTCTGCTAATAAAATTATATAATAATTTCTTTTGTCTCTAATGAAAATTTTTTTATATGCTAAAATTTCTTAAAATAAAAAATATTTAGAAAATGGGCTTCATTCAGAATAAATAAAGTATTCCATATTTTATTATAATGAAACAAATAAAGTTTCACCAACTTAAACAAAAAAATTTTACAGTAAAATTTGCAAATCCTTTCCTTGATTAGCAGTGAGATTATATATATATATATATATATATATATATATATATATATATATGTGTGTGTGTGTGTGTGTGTGTATATATATATATATATATATATATATATATATATAAACTTTTATTTAATATAATTAATGATGTAAGAACAATCACATTTTGTCAAACTAATTAATGTAGTAAAGAATGTTAAAAAATTGTTATTGTGTGTATACAGAAATACACTACTTGGAATGATCACATGATTTAAGAGGCTCGCGATTTTAATCATAAGATTATGTATACTTTTTATTTCTGAACTATAGCAAATAGGTGATAAAAAAAACTCTTTTCGCACCATGCTTAATTAACGTAATCCAAAACTGACATCAAATAAAAAAAAAAAAAAACCGCCACAAGGATCTCCCAACAAACATAAAAGATAAATTATCAAGAAATGTGTTCTCGCAGTCTAATTGACACGATCTTTATTTTTGTAAAGAATCATGATTTTATGCATTTTTAACCCTTCTGTAAAATTAAAAACCTACAGTTGGCAAAAAAAGTATTAGAACAATAGGAATTTTTAAGTTCTCAAGGTAATAAAATGAAACTTTTGTCACATAGTATGTATATTATGTAATACTTTTACATAACTACTCATGGAGTAAGAAACAAATATTTAGAATCAATAGGATTTAAAAAAATTAAAATAAAAGATTTGTGCTTTGCAAAAAAAGCATTAGAACATCGGACTTCAATATTGAATCATTCATAAAATAAAATGACTAAAAATTCGAACGTGATACTAATACATGGTATGCAGTCCGTTGGCTGAAATTACTGCATCCAGATGTCTTGGCATAGATTCCACCAAATCTTTGGTCATGTTTGATGGCATGCTGGTCCACGCATCTTGCAAAGGTTGCTTTATATGTGGTTGGGAATTTTTCACTGTTTCATCTAACAGATACCACAAATGTTCTATAGGATTCAAGTCTGGGGACTGTTGGTGAGCTACCAATCTTCGGGGAGCATTATATAATAGCCATTCTTTGGTTTTGTTGGCAGTATGTTTGGGGTCTTGTTCTTGTTGAAAAATGAATGTCTTCTCTAACGTTAATTTCTTTGCACTATCTTTCAAGTTATCTCGTAACACATCAATATATGACAAAGCTGTAATTTTATCATCAATGAACTGGAGATTTCTATCTCCTTTGTAAGCCTCAGGCAATGACATTCCTTCCTCCGTGCTTTATAGTTTTCTGTACATTTTAAGCCTGAAAAGCAGTTCCTTTTCTTCTCCAAACTGTGAACACGTATTTAGGTTTGAAAATTTAAAATTTACTCTCGGCGGAGAAAATTACATATTACCAGAAATCTAATGTTTATTTTTATAAATTTTGGCAAATTCTAGGCGTTTTTTCCTGTTGATTTCTAAAAGAAAGGGTTTTTTCCTTGGCCGTCTTCCTTTTATTACCAGCATTATGCAATACATTTCTAACTGTTTGAGGTGTTACAACCTTTCCTGAGATTGATTCAATATTTGCGGCCAACATCCTTGCACTTCCTGTCGGATACTGTAGGGCATCTTTAACCACTTCTCGTTTTTCTCTGACTGTCAGCTTGCTTGGTCTCCCTGATCTTGGCCTATTGTCCACAATACCAGTTTCTTTTTTCTTTTTAGAATGTTGTGAATTGCGCAAAGTGAAACATTCAACTTACTGGAAATTTCTCGAAGAGTTTTGCCACTATTGTGCAGGTAAACAATTTGTTCTCTCTTCGCAAGTGAAATCTCTTTTATTTTGGATGCCATGGCAGGAAAAGTCCACGTAAACTGAATTTCTACAAATTATCAGTGAATGAGACAAGCGCCCTTGGCATTGATATGGTTGAAAGTAACCTTGAAAGTTTAATGACGTCACCAGCGCTGTAATTTGCATGTTTCTGCTTTTATTCTAATACATTTTTTGCGATGCAAATTTTGTTATTTTTATTTTAATGATATTGTAATTATTTTTAAATTTTATTTTTTTCTTAGTTATAATTTTCTAATAACATATTATCATTTATAAGCTGATTATAAGTTTTACTTAATTTTATTAACTTGAAACTACTAATTTCTCATTGTTCTAATACTTTTTTGCCAACTGTAGAATGCATTAAATAAAGCCTTTAGAAAATCGATTTATTTTTCGATCTGCCATATTATTTTAGAGTTTGAAAGATTGTGTAATGAAAAGGAATCATTCAATATTGGAACCGAATCCAACTTCGAAAATCAGTAACAATACTAATAAAAATTATAGAAAAATTTGTTCATATATCTGCGTAAATAAAGCATTTACCATACTAAAATTAAGAAATAATGAAACATTAAAGAGTAATGAATTTCCTATACAAGAATAAACACCCAACATGATTAATATTTTTCTAAACCAAATACTATATTAATTATGATACCTTTTAATATATATTTCCAGTTTAAAAACTAGATATATGGATGATACTGAACACAAGAACTTAATATTTTAAAAATCTAGAACTGGAAAAAAGTTGTTAATGATAGAGGCAGCCAAGACCAGTAAATGGTTGTTGTGGTTGTGATGAAGAATTTAAAAACTTATTATATATATTAGTGAAGATAATCAAAAGTTAAATGGAACAGCTGGAACAATATATGCAGTGTATTGAATTCATATTTATTTTTTTAGTAAATAAAATTCAAACTAACTTTTTGAGAGTTGTTCACTAAGAGATTATTTGAAAATCATTAACTTGAAAGGAAAGGTCTTCTACTTCAATCTCAAGACATTTTGTTCTCATTATTTATAACACAGTATATTGCAATTTTTAAATACAAAATTATTTTTATGCCACAATCACAGAAATATCACATTTAGACTCAAGACTATGATTATTACTTTTACTTGGCACATGATGCAAATTACATTCATACAGAGTTATAGATAGTAAAGCAAGATTAAATAGTTCGAAATAGTTATTAAAAGTAATCTTCTCATAATTACTACTAATTTTTTTTTAAAGGAAAAGAAATTGAAACGAATTACTATTGTTCTTATAATAGCATTATTTTAGAATTAGTCACCAAATCATCAATTTTGTTTTCTTCGTTTTTTTCATCTAAAATTTAAAATAAGTTCATAGAAAAAGTAAAATAATTGACTATTTAACACAAGATTATGATTGCTGAATATAAAGCAAACATTGTTTATTGTATGTGAATAACTCATTTTAATAAATTATTTAATGATTTTAAAATAAGAATTGGGTTCTCAACTTCAATACCAGTTATTCTATTTTATAATTAGCAAGTATATCATTTTATGTATTTTAAATCATTTAAAAGAAAAGTATAGTTTGAATTTAACAGATTGATAAAGAATAGACACACTAACACTTTTTTTTTTATCGAAAGCATGATGCATGTTTATTTACAATATGATTTGACAAAATGATTTAAAAGGCAAGTTTTTTTAGAAGTAAATATACATGGCTATCCACTTCGAAACCATGCAAGTTGTTAGGATCACCTTGCAATCGCATAAGTAAGCCTCCAAATGAAACATATGCAGCTCTGAAAATAAAAACATGTTCTATTAAAATTTGTCTTGCGTTATAATGTTTAATATACATATGAAAAAAAAATTAAAAGATTTTCTTAAATAAATACAATTAAGAGCGATTAGAGCATAATTTAAATAAGTAATACTCGTATATATATATATATATATATATATATATATATATATATATATATATATATATATATATATATATATATATATATATAAAACAGCCAAAGAATATTTAAGGATTTTTTAACACTTGATAGAGTAATTGTATGCATATGTGCTGCAAACCTTTGAAATAATATTTTCTTAATTAAATAACGTGCAAGCATAACATGTATAGATTAACATATAACATGTAAAATTTTAAGGGACAGAAAATTTAGTACAAGTGAAAAATAAAATCACAGTAACAGAAATTAATTATCTTCAGCAGTGAAAGATTTATCAGTGACCTCAGATATTTGGGATTCATCAATCCACCGTCGGGTACGAAGCTGTGGTTTGCGGCAATAAGGATAGTGGTTGTAGCAGAACAGGCAAGACAACCAGCTAACCACACTGCCAACAACCACTGCCGCAGCCCAACAGCTTCCGTAGAAGTGACGGCAACCGCACCTTACATTCCAGAAAATGCATTTACAGATATCTAAAGACACTAATGTAAACACACTTCTGGAACGGAGGTACGGCAGCTCCTTCCGGCCTTCTTTTCACAACATAGTCATTAATACATACAATGCATATTCAATTATACAAATCAGAGACTTCACATAATATATACAATACTATTTTTAATATTTTAAAAATAATTTTGATACAAATATAGGAACATAAATAAACAAGATGACACTTCAGCTTATTTTGTTACCTTGATTTGATTATTAAAATCATTACTATTTACTCAAATGAATACACAGTATGCTTTGCATGGACACACATTATATTTGGATTAATTGATAATTTACAATACATAAATGTGAAAGTTAAACAAAAAAAAATTCTTAATTATGGTTCTTGGTTTATGTATGAGTTTTAAAACAAAGATTTCTATTGGGTGCCATAGGGGAAAACTAAAAAGAAAAAACCATTAATTTTAAAATTTAGAGTAAGTTTAAACAAAAAAAAAAAAAAGGCTCATAAGATTTTTTTTATTCTTGAAAAGTGAACTTTAATATATTTTCCTCATTTAAATAAAACGATTATATGCTTTAGGGCTTAGAATTTAAATATGAAAATGAACAACATTTTTTATAAAGTCAATTTAAAGTTTATAATAAATCAAATTCTTAAAATAATTGGAAAATATTATTAAAAGATCCTATAGTAACAAAGCAATCAAAATATATTAACGTAATAAATTTTTTAAAAATATTTCTTACTTTTGTTTTTTAAAGAAGTAGAGAAAATAGCTTTAATAATAATTAATTGCTCTAATAATGCAGTTCAAAAGAAAAGATAAGGATTTCGTAATGCGATATTAGACTTGTTGATCGTTTTAATTCAAAAGTTTAAAATAATGAAGCTTTTTAACATTCAATTGAAAAATAAAAGGACAAAAACAAGTAATAAATGCATAAATAAAAATAAATTAACCATAAAATATCACTCGTTGCTCTGAAAATTTATTTGGAAAAATCAACAAGTTTTTTAAAATTGACTAAAAAATACTAAGTGAAAACAAACACAGTTTTTAAATACGTTCTTATAAATAGTATAAAAATCCCTCTTTTTATCTAAATATTTAGAATACCAAATTACGCTATTTTTTATTCTCAACCATTGCAGAGTAAGTTTATTTTCTATTTTTGTTTCATTCAGAATCTTTCAACTTTTAATATTCTATAAAAATTTCATAGGGTTGATCACAAACTTAGAAAAATTCAGAAGAGTAAATGAGAAAATCAAATTTATTACGTCACCTAAAATCATTTAACTTTTGCAAAATAATTCAAGTTTGCTGCAAAGTAACGCAATGACTATTTAACATACACTATGGAATTAGAAAATATTTTAGAGTAAAGTAAATTTACAAGGCTAATCAGGAATTTTTTTCACAAGAGGAAAATATGAACAAAGGGAGCATCTGTTACCGAATTCGATGCAAAGTATTCACAAAATTTTAACTGGCAATATTGACAAAAACAAAATGAAAATTCAATATTTTTTAATAAGAAATGCTTCGTAAAGAAATAATGCAAATTATTTTAAAAGAAAATAATTGCCCTTGTGCCCTTTGTGTAAACAAGATCAAGATTAAATTTAACGCTAGCCATCTTGACTCGTGCACTGAACTTAATTTTTAACATGTACTGTTCAAAGGTATTGGAAGAATTAATGATGCCATAGCCAATTTTCTGGGCATTTGCAATAAATAAATAATTGCAGCAAGTAGTCATTTAATAAATAAAAAGAAAATGTTACACTTCCGAAGAATAACACTTATTAACCAAACTGATTTAGAAATAGTCCTTCGGATTTAAACTCTATGTTTTAGAAAGAATGAGTGAAAGTTGAGTTAGAGAGAAGGCAAAACACCAAGATTGAAGCATTTAACATCAAGTAGAAAATACGGTGAAGAGAAAATCTAATTTTTGAAAGTGTAGAGCAGTTGAGCACTAGGGGCATTCACAGTTGAAACTAATATATAAGTGATTACCCTGCAAAGTACAATCAGCAACTTTAAGTATCGGACATCAAAATCCCATAAAAGTGTACAGAATTAATTTGAACAAATTGTAAGAAATCCTAAGTTTCATTTAAACATGTGCTTTTAAGCACGTACTTCTGCTATTAAATATCTAATGATTAGATGAAATTCGATGAAGAACAGATAACAGAGTGTTATGAAAGCAAAATATTTGTATATCAGTCATGCAGTAACCTTATAAATCATACATGTTAGTAAATGATTTTCTCAATACTTTACACAGGCATTAATATTTTTTATTAACTTTTAATTCTATCTGTAAAAGTCAAATTAAAAAACAATTTTTATAACTCATTTTAAATTTTTTTATTTTAATATACTTTGTTATAAATAACTTCCGGAATACAATCAAATGTAGACAACATCTATACAATTTTTAAACATATTGTATAAATTTTATTTAAACCAACCAAAAACTGCAAAGGACAAATTTTGAAAAGGAAGTGAATTGTTGGTGAATTTTTAATAGCCACAATTTCTGTCTTAATTTGACATTTTCCTTTATCTATAATTTTTATTCCAATGATTAATTCAATATTTTTCGATTGCTATAAAAGTACTAATACGAACGTATATACAAATATCTAAGAAAAAAATTAATATTTAAATTTACATTGGATTTTTGTTTGTCAAAGGTGATTGATTAAAATCTTCAAACATTAAAATAATTTGACATAAGTAGCAAGTATTAATTCTACTGATACATTTTTATTCCTTAATTTTACTAATAAATACATGAAAATTAAAACTAAGACGGACACCAATTTTACATCTTAAGTATTATTATTCTAAAACAGAAGAATGAAAGATTGAGGAATTTGAGGTTTCAGTTACTGCACTAGAGGATCATTTAACAGCAGTGAAATCTCTATCATTTATAAATATATAATATTTCACTAACACTATTTTTAAAAGCCTTTGAAATTCGTCATTAATAAATTTTAAATACAAAAGATTAATGTTTCATAACGTGAATTTTTAAGTAAATAAATAACATCTTCAACGAAATATATTAATCATAATCAGATTTCAATTTCAGAATATACATACCTTTGGTCTCATTCTGAAAAGAAACAAGTTTCAGCAAAAATTTTTCACTGAGTGTTAAACAAGAAAAACAGGACGCAGCCAAACGATAGGTTATCTGTAACTGATAATACTTCAAACATATTGAAACAGCTAGCTCATTCTATGAACCGCCCTCAATTTTTCGGGTATGGGAGTTTTTTCATTATCTGAACAAGTATTCTATGTAACGATAAAATCGAATAGAACAAGAAATCAAGGCAGAACAAAACACAGACATTTCTTTATTTGGATCAGATATGAGTGATAATTCATTGTAAAATTGAATGATCGAAAAACATAATGTAAAATAACATGATAAAGAACGCCCACGAAGATCTCTGGAATTTGAATCGATGCAATATGTCTGTTAATTTTAATTGGAATATATTAGATAATGTATTAATCCACATATTCAATAAAAGATCGGAAGAGATGTTAACTATAGTCACTAATTGATTTTTACAAAAATATAATTTTTCATTTTCATTACAAATTTCGACCTTATTTATCCTATATTTCTTTATTTCAATTGCATCGATGTAATTTAGATCAGGAGTTGGCAACTTTGTGGTTTTGTGATGCACCTAATTTACAAATAATTCAGGAGGCCTAATTATAATAGCATCTTTTTCTGATCAAATACTAACATACATTACCAAATAAATAATTTGCAGTGAGGAAAGACAAAAGTGATTTAATTTTTATCCAGATAAATCTGTAAAGTAGTAAAATGCAAATGGAAATTGTATCTGGTGCTATAGGTGGACGACACCAGCTTTAGTTAATTATCATGAAACAAATGAGTTCTATTTAATAAACATTTTTCTTTTAATTTCAAAGTATTCAAATACTCTTATTTTGGTTAACCTTCTATTACTAAACAATAGATTTCAAATTCTATATACATACATTCATCACATTCTACAATATGATTACATGTAACAAGCTTTATAATTGAATATACAATTTCTACAGTTGCGCTAAATTTGGCTTCTCTCTCTTCATAAAAATCAAAATAAACTGAATTTGGATAAATCCGTAAAAATAACTTAATTCCTAGATTATTGTAGCTTTTTAATATAATTTTTTCTGTCCAAATAAGAAGTTTTTTTATTTGCTCTCCCACAGAAAACAACTTACAAAACACTCTATATAGATTTTCAAAGTTGGAAATAACATGATTTTTCGAATTTTGAATGATGACAATGACGTGCAAAGAGTATTACTTTAAAACTTTACATAATATTTTACCTCTGAATACACTTTAGTACGCTACAGTTCAGTTTATCAAAATATTTTGCAAATATTTTTAACATTAATGACTAGAGAAAATTACTTTACGAATAAGAAAATCGATCCAATTTGTCCAAAATCCAGTGAAATTGGAAATAAAAATTGATATCAGAAGTATCACATTTAAATTTGGATTGAATGCTAACTTTCCACTATATTACACACATTATGAAAATTATAATACAAGAGTAAATAATGACAAGATGTTTTTTCTTCAAGATATTCTTTCATACAATATATGACAAGTCCAGAAATGAAACTTTTATTAGGTAAAAACCTTATTGTTTTTCCCTAAGGCCAAAAATTTTGAAATCAGAATTTTTAAATTTATACACTTACTTCCAAAAGTTAAGCACGGAGAGGAAAATGCTAATTTCCGGAAGCCAATTAGAATTCTAGAGGATGCAAATCGCTGCAGAGGTAGATGGAAGTATGCAAATATGTTAGGTAACAGCAATCGCGCTTTCATGTCAAAAAATATGCAAAAAGGGCAGACTTACAAGATACCAGTTTTATGAAGGGTTACAGAAGTTGATTTTAAATGTTGATAGAAGGTGTTTAACACTTTCGTACAATTTGTTTTCAAGACATGCGTGTTTCTATTGCTTCCAGAAGACGAATGGAAGATTCTGAGCGCTGGCGTGCAATGGAGCGCATTGAAGCAGGAGAGTTGATCTCTGATGTTGACCTTTTCTTCGGCGTTCATCATTCTGTAATTTCACGTTTATAGAAACAATTCCAAACCACACAGACAGTTGTCCGAAGGCCCGTAGCCGGTCACCCAAGGAAACCCGCGGAAGATCGATATATTGCGATTTTAGTCAAGTGGAATCGCAGAGCGACTTCCACACGTATGACATCTATGGTTACAGCGTCCATGGGCAAGGTGATATCTGCAGCTACTGTACGCCGAAGATTACGTATGAGTGGACTGTACGCCCGGGTACCTCGAATTTGTGTTTGTCTATCCGCCCAGTCAAGAGGGGCACGATTAAAGTGGTGCCGGAACATGTCAATTGGACTATTTCTGACTGGGGCAATGTCATGTTTACTGATGAATCAAGATTTGCTCTGGAGCCAGATGACAAGCGTATAAGGATATGGCGTGAACAAGGAACACGCAATCAGCCCCAAAACATCACGCATTCCGAGGCGGAAGCATTATGGTGTGGGCAGGGATTTCGTTAGCATACCGCACCGATCTGCACATCTTTAAACGGGGTTATGTGACGGCTGTCCGGTATCGAGATGAAGTCCTAGAACCCATTGTGAGATTGTACGCTGCAGCAGTTGGCCCTACTTTTGCTTTAATGGACGATAACGCACGTCCTCATAAAGTCGACATCGTCAATGACTACCAGGAGAGTGAAGGAATTGCGCGTATGGCGTGGCCCAAGCATATTCGCTCGACCTTAATCCCATTGAAAATCTAGGGATGCTCTCGGCCATGTTGTATCTTTACGTTCCCCACCTCCAGCCACTTTTATTGATCTGGAAACTGTTCTACAAGAAGAATAGCTATTGCTTAATTCTGTGCGGTGGTTGACCACCTAATTGAAAGCATGGTCACAAGATGTAAACTTTGTATAGAGATGAGGGGGATCACATACTCTATGAATGTTCTTTTTTAATTTTATGCTATTTATTTTCACTTTATACATAACTTTTAAATCCCCAGTGTATGTCATTATCTGATAACTTATGGAAATTTAATATTGTTTTCATTTCTGTATACAATTATTGATTTTATGTATAAATGTATATGTTACTTTCCTACCGAATTTTGTGTCAATCAAAGCAGTATTTGTTATTCTTTTGCATTTTACATCTTCGTACTTAACTTTATGAAAGTGAGTATATATTGTAAGCAATTTTTACTAATTTTGAGAAATTATTAATCAATTAACTCAATTTCTTCTTAATGAAGTAAAAATTTTCATATGTCATCAAATTTTAATATGAAAATTTTGCGCATGACTTTTTTCAAATTTAGTATGTAAACTATGAATTATTAATGACTATAGGTTCATCAAAACATTGGCTGTAACATGTTTACTGATGATTAATTTATAGTACGTAGCTCAACGGTCATTTTTTTCACAGGACAGTTAATTAAACTGGAACCTACGTTTTAAAGTTTATTGCGAATTACTACAAACATCAAGCCCAACGTGGGGCCCGAACCCCAAGAGCTTTAACCATTTGTCTACCAACTCGGTAGCATGTTTACTAAAGAAATATTTCAAGATCATAATGAGTACATTACTAATTTGCGATTAGAATCATATGTAAAAATAAAATCTATTTTATAGATTAAAAATTTTGTGCAGTTGGAATCTCAGTGAGAAAATTTCATAGAATTGAAATATATATATAAGAGAGAGAGAGAGAGATCTAAATCTTTTTTAACATTCTCAAATCGCATCTATTACAACTCTAATTTAGGAATCACCCCTTATTACAATATCGATTATCATTTTTTCCAAGTCATGTATATATGTTACAACAGCATTTTATTCTAAAATTTAAAGTTTCTTCAATAACTCATTTATATTTCGATTATTATATTTGTAAGTCTAAAAATCTGAGTATTTTTGGCAAAAGGCCCAGGTCTGGTCTTGTTGATCGGTGATGTCTCGTGAATAAAACCCGTTTTAATAAAATTTTATTAATCTCTTAAGTGAAATTTATTTTGTTAAAAAAAATTATAGTTATTATATTGCAAATTTGTTGATTTTTTAAAACAAAATTTTTTACTTTAAAAAAAGTTCAAAATTTTGAACTTTTTCAAGACGTAATCGCAGTTTGACAAACTTAAACATAAATGTTAATGAAATAAATATAAACATGTAAGAATGAAATCATTAATAATTTAAGTTGCCCGACAAAATAAACATAGGGTATTCATATAGCATATTCTTATAAGTTTTAGTGTTTTACTAACAATATTTCAGCTGGTAGGCGAAAATATTTTAGAGTTTTCTAAAATACAGTTATTTCATCTAATTTCACTGTTCATTTAAAATAAATAAAAAGGTGAATATTCTTTTACGAATTCTTATCCATCCTGTTGATTAGATGAGTACACAATTTTTTTTAATATATATAAGAAAAAAATTCCATTTAATTATTTCCCATTTTATACAAAGCTACTACAAGACAAATATTATAAATGTTTTTAATTACATAATTCTATAAATAAGTAATGAAAAAAATTTATCACAAAAGAAAATTGTAACAGGATTTCCACATTTTCGAAATTACTGCTTTCTAAATTATAAACAAAATGACCATTATTCTTTCAATGATCATCAATGTGTTTAAAAACTTGGAATAGGCTATCAATACGAATTAACTGGAGAGGAAATTAAAGTTGTTATTTTACAGTTAAAGGCTCGATAAATTCTTCGTATGGGGATATTCGATAATTTTACGAAACATATTAGGTCTAATATATATATATATATATATATATATATATATATATATATATATATATATATATATATATATATATATATATATATTATAAAACAAATCTCACACACACACAATGCTGCTATTTATAATTTATATTCTACAATTTCGATATATTCTACCAAATTCACAGCTGTTTTACATGAAAAGTTAATCACAATATTTTTGGAGCAACTTTCAAATAAAAGCAAATATTCTTAACCCTATTAATCAATTGAAAATTATGCATAACAAATGATTATGAAGCTACTCAGGAGATTAAATTTCGACATACAAGATTAACGAAGTAATTATTATCAAGACAATTTCTATTAATGTATTCCGAAATAATTTTGTTTATGGAACAAAAATTTCAAATAATAAAATACCACATGACTCACCTTTCTACATTTGCTCAAGGGGTCTAACGTAAGTGGATAATACGGACACCACTTCAAGTAGACGTCAAAGTGAAACGTTCGAGATTAATTTCGAATTTTCGAGCACTTCTGAACGAATATAGCATGGGATGATTCGTAAGTATATAGTCGAACGAGAGGAAATAAGCTATGTCCCGGAAACAAAGCCTCTCCTCCAAAAGAACACCAGAATAGAAAGATAGTTGGCACGAAGCTAGACACAAACTATGCGCTTTTTCGCGACACGCAGAACGGAAGGAGGGGAAACAATCAGACAAACCACGCATTAAAGTTTTTCTAGAAAAAATTGACTCCTCTTTAAAAAAAATTATTATTTTTCAATAAGTACTATATATTTCGAAATCGATTAAGATTGATTGAATCCAATATTCGAAGTGTGCATATTTTCTATAGTTATTCTAAAATGAATTAATCAGCTCATAAAACTCGTAAGTTATATAAATAAATTATAAGTGAAGTGATTGTGAAACTTAACAATCCTACTTCAGAACTAGAATTTGAATGTATTTTTGTCATCAATTGAAAATTTGAATCACCAGAAAACCTTTAATATGTTTTAACTTAAAAATTTGACAATTATAATAGCTTTTAATTAAAAATACAAAACATTTAAATTTAAAATGACTATTTAAACATTTATGCTAATGAACTCTGAAACCAATATGGGAATAATTCTAGATAGCCGAGTTATGTGTGCATAAGTTTCTGTAAAAATTCACGAAATATTTCTCTTGATTTTCACGGTATTAATGACAGAAAATGATAAGAAACTTAAAACTGCAATATATAGCATTATCTTTCGTCTATATTTAATATTTTACTTAATATAGATGAAATAATAAAAGTTCTACTTCAATCAGTAATTATTAAAATTACGAAAATACTCTTATGCATTTTATTATTTAAATAAAGAAAAAAGATTACATTTGATATTTGCTATTTATTTATTCATTTTTTTTATAAAAGTGTGAAATTTATGAGGAAGAAAATTAATGTACTAAAAAATGTTCGTTCGATTTTATAAAAAAATATTGATATAGGTAACAGTGACGGTTATTTTAGAGAATTAAATATAATAATTTACATCGCGAAACTAACGGTGTGGCATATTTTTGAAATCGCTAAAAATTTCTAATTTGAATTATATATTGTTTAGATATGTGACTATTTTAACATTTTTACAAAAAATTTATATATTGTAACCGACAAAGAAATTAAAAGACGCAAAGAATAAGAATATATACTACTGATACTTTATAAAACAGTGTTTCTCAACTGAATTTACTCCAAGGACCGGTAAAATATTTCGGCACGTTCGCGCGGACCGGTAATATTAATAATTTGACCCAATGCACAATTTTTCACAAAGATAAATCATGAAGACATACATAATTTTTAAAGCATTTTGTTTGTTATAATTTACATTTGTATATTCAACTTATATAATATTGCATCGAGAATAAAAGCACCAAAACTTAATTAAAACTCCAAGAAAATTCCAACGTGAATGATATACTTATTTTTTTAATTTAATATATTAGCCAAAACAACATTGAGTCGAAATGTGAACAACGTAAGTAGATACCAAATAAGCAAAAAATAATTTACCAAAATAAAAGATATATAAAAACTAAAATTAATGAGATTGCTGCTGGTCTTTGTTGCTGACTAAACTGTCAATCCTAGGCTTTAAACCAGTTACAGCAATACGTAAAGCAGGTGCAAGAGCAAGTCGATTTCTATGTTTCGTCTTAATAACAGTCATAGCCGAAAATGTAGTTTCACACAAATAAGTTGAGGAAAAAGGCAATAAAATCTTCAACGCCTTTGCATGAAGATTGGGGTATTCTGTTGCAGTCTTTATCCAGAATTGATATATATTTATTGATTTGAACTGTGATTTAAGTCCTAGATCTGAAGACAGTTCAATAAGTTCTGTTTCCTGGACTGTAGTGAGATTGTTATCATAATTATCAATAAATGGATTGATTATCCACAGATTACCTGAACGTACATCTTCTTCTGGGGGATAATACTGATCAAAAGCTATTGATAGTTCTTTTAAATGCTCCAAAATAACGCTGATAACGCTCTTCTGATCCATGTCATTAGTATTAATGTAATCAAAGAAAGAAGCAAACATATCAAAAGTGTTTTCTTCCGCACGTTTATACCAGAGTTTCAATTTCTTTTTGAAAGCATCAATCTTATTGTAGAAGTTGAAAACGGTATTAGTTTTACCTTGAAGACTTAAATTTAGTTCATTTACCAGTGAAAATATGTCTGATAGGTACGAAAGCAAGGCTACCCATTCTTTGTTCTGAAAATGTCTGCTCAAGAATGATCCCTTTTGATTTAAAAACAATTGTACCTCATTTCTTAATTCATACAACCGCTTAAGGACTTTTCCTCTGGATAGCCAGCGTACTTCGGCGTGTAACAATAGTTGTACATGATCTGATCCCATTTCTTGACATAAAGTTGTAAACAATCTTGAATTAAAGGCGTTACTTCGGATAAAATTTACAATTTTTACCGATTCCAGAAGAATGTCATTCAGTTGTGGGGACAATTTCTTTGCTGCTAAATGTTCGCGATGAATAATGCAGTGTGTGACTTCTAATCCTTCTGATGCTACGTCTGTTATTCTCTTTGCAACACCTGTATGTCTTCCAGTCATAGCAGCAGCGCCATCAGTACACAAACCAATGCATTTTTTCCAGTCAATGGAGTTAGTTTCAATATAATTATTAACTGCCTTAAATATTTCAGCACTTGTTGTTTGGGATGGTAGTTCGATACAGCACATCAATTCTTCTCTAATATCATTGGTTGCATAATCAATGTAACGAACATAACATAATAATATGGCATTATTTGAGACGTCAATTGCCATCCATTCCCATTTACATCATCCATTTGGACAGCAAACCATTTCGATTTACGTATATCTTGGAGTAGTTGACTTTCTATGTCGTATGATAACTCACATATTCTTCGTCTAATAGTATCATTGGACAGAGGCAAAGCTTTCATTTTATCTGCAGCAGATTGGCCCAACACTTCAGAACACACGTCTATCAAACACGGTTTGACAAGATCTTTAGCAACTGAGTATGGTTTTTTAGATTTGGCAATACGCAGAGCGATGCTTTTAAAAGCGATTTATCAACCGAGAAACATTTTTAAAAGCATCCTTTTGAATTTTCATCTCCAAACTTTTTCTCCTGAAAAAGTCCAGGGGTTTGCTTTCCAGTTGTGGGTGCTTCGTTTGTAAATGCCGCATGAGCTTGGAAGGTTTCATGCTTTCACTGGAGGGAACATCTCTACAAACAACACATTCAGGTTTTGGACAATTTTCTTCTGATTGAGGCCAAAGGATAAAACCATATTTCAAATAATCTGCGATGTAGTGCCTTACAAAGCTTTTTCTTTTTTTGGAAGATTGTGGACTATATTCACTTTCATCTGTATTCGAAGGGGCGGACGATGTACTTGGTTTTTGAAAATCCTTTCTTTGCACGAAATTTAGTAATGTGCGTTTCGTTTCCTTCATACTCATTCTGGTTATTGATTTTATATACCTAAAGTTACAGAAATAGTAGTTATAGCATAATATTAAATTCAGAAGTTATTAAAAACTTACGCTGAAAATAGTTTTCAAGAATTGCCCAAGTTTGCAGAATAATAAAAACCAAAAACAAAACGTAATCAAGACGCCAGACGCCTTGAACACTGCGATAGTCAGCGTTCAAGTAATCAGGGATACGCAAGGCACCAAGGCAGACAGGCACACCCTAACTGGTGTTCTAAGCAGTGTTGCCAGAACAATTTGATTAAAAGGAATAAGTCGACAGTTCAAAATGTAATAGATTTCATAGAATAGTAAAAAAGAGTGCCGAGGTACCAGCAGTTTGTTTTTTTTAAATTTAGGTAAAGGGTAATTTTGTAAATTTTATAAAAACTCAAAATAGAAACAGATTTGGTGAGTAACGTAACAACGTAAAAGGACTGCTGAATAATAATAGATCTATTATAATTATAATAGACTGGCAACGCTGGTGGTACGGCAATTTATGAAACGCGTTTAGGTACATAGTTGCCAGTTTGTTGTATTTTTCATCAAAGATTACATTTTTTTATTAAACTAGTAAACTAGTATTATTGTAATGTAGGTACTGTATCGGTGGTCGGCCTATAAAAGCTGGATATTTCGAGGACCGGTAAATATTTCTTGCGGACCGGCGGTTGAGAAACACTGTTATAAAAGGACCTTGCAGATAACACTTTTTACAAACAATTTTCCAGAAATGATCATACCAATATAAAAATTATTCTAGAAAACTAACTCTAGTATCTTTTGGGCATAAATTTTATGACAAGAGGTGTATTTAATTGAAAACTGTATTGTATTGAGAAAGTAATACTTATATATAAGAGGATCAAACTAAATAAATATTTTTTTTCTTACTCATTTTCCTATCATAAAGGAAAATGAATTTAGAGCTCACACCAAAAGTAATTGAAAATAACTTCTCAAGTTCACAGGATGAATAATTGTGTACACATTTAAAATATGTGATTAAATTTTTATTTCAAATTCTTAATTATTATGTAGGAGTTTTGGAATGTCCATTCAGATGCCAATTCGCCGATTTACTGAAACAACTAAAGGATCTGCGACTGAGAAATTTGTTTTTGGAAAACATAAAAAATTAATCGGTAAAATAAAGTAAACTATAATGTATAGTAAATTTCAGTACCGTTATGTATAGCAAAGCATTAGTTTTAATCTAAAAAATATTTTCTATCAAAAAAAATAATAAATAAATAAATACATTCTTTTGACAATTATTTACTTTATGAGTGATCAGTTTACCTAGTGGCTTAAATCAATTTTATTTGGTTTTTTATAGAAGTTAGAAAGACACAAACACACATTTAAAGATTTAACAGACATCAAACTTTTAACACTAACTAAACTTTCTAGTAGATAGAACTCAAAGATCATAAGCAATGAATTTTTTTTAAAAAAAAATTATGTTTTCACTTTAAAATTTTTACAGGCTTTGAATCAAATACAGTTGTTTACTTTCTAATTAACAGGAATAAGAAACAGTATAAATTACAGTAATATTCTTTACAAATATGTTTCTTAAAAGAGAATAAAAGAACATTTTGTTCATCAGAAAAATGAGACAGATATTAATCTTCAGAATTCTAGTGTATGGCACAATATTGTATTTGTTTACTTCAAAAATGGGTAATGTAACAAATAATGTAATTTTTTATTGGTTATGTTAACATTTTTATCCATCTATAGAATTAATATATTCAAACACTAAAATAATGAGAAACTGTACCATTTCTTCTTATGAATCAAAAATATATAACTCTCAGAAAAAAGGATAAAATTTAAAGAATTAAAAAATTTTTTAGAAAATTTACTGAAAATATTATGTAATAAAACAGAAGTTTAAATATATGTTTAATGATTTCTGAAAGCTTTTTTAAACTAAGCAATAAAATTTTTATATTTGTTTCTGTTCAAAATTTAGCACAGATTTAATGTGAGCAAAATGATGTTTTAAATGAGTCAAGAGATAAAAAAAAATAAATAAAATAAAGTAACACAATAAATTATGGATTCAACTATTCTTTATAATCACAGGTTACATGAAAATTTCATACAAAAATATGTATAAGATTTATATTGATTTTAATAATAATTTCTGTTGTGTAATTTTAGTTCTAAATATGTAATGTTTTATAAACATTAAAAAAATAAATGAGTAGAACAAAGTGAATTAAAATGGGTAGGAAAACTATTTCAGTTGTGATAAAGATTAATTATTAAAGTCTTGCTTTAAAATTTTGTCATTTCGCATTGCATTAATATAAAAATTAGGAAAAACGCAAAATTTTTTAGATCTTTTGAAAAAAATAAAACATAAATAAATGATTATTTATGTGAAGGAAATAAAAACAAGGATCTTTAATGAATCACTAAGAAAAATTAAAGGAGAAAAATGTTTTTTCACTGAATTTGTTAAAGTATAATACTGAGACACCCTGATGACATGATCCGAAGTTGTCAGCAACTCATTGACTGGAAAGGGAATATTAGCGTCATACTAAAACAGAATATTTTATACAGTAGGGATTAGAATCTTTTAAATAAAATGAATCACTTGTTGGTTAGAAATATTTATGCACAAATATCTTTTGCAGTCATTTGAATACTTAAATACAATTTTAAAATATGAATTGCCCACAGAATAAATTGTGTGAATAGTTTTAAGAACAATAAGCTGTTTTGACAAATTATTAGACTACAAAAATCACTAAACATGCATGTCTTGTCTAGAATTAACTTAAGACATGAATGAATGATCAATTTAAACATAAAATTCTGAACTAGCATCACTTTTGCAACGTAAATGGATGTAAGGAAAGCAGACTAATTTTTTACTAAGTATCTTTTAATAAATTGCTACTTTAATTCACAGCAAGAAGGAAGATCCACATTAAATTAGGAGGTATCTCATAAATTTTGGTTATTCAGTGTAATCAGAAAAATTAATAATAGTTAAAAGTTAAAAATCAAAATAATAATTAATTTTATTTATCAATTATTCACAAATAAATTAATTTGAATATCAAAAACTTTCCTAGCTAAAGAAGCTTACGGATTAATTGCATAAAGCTTTCACATTATTGTACTTGAGAAATAGGATGGCAAGAAATTGAAAATATTTTTTGCTAATTTAACACTAAAAAGTAATACATAATATACTGTGCTAAAAAATTTATGCGATTTCCTTCTGTGATATTAATAAATTAAATTCTTTACACATTTAAAAAAGTTTTTATTTCATTTTATTAATATTTGACTCGAAGAGCCATGAAAAAGAAAATTACTATCCATATTGAATTAAATTATATTTCTTTTAGATCACAGGATTCTTCAACACATTTTTATATGGTAAACTAATAGCATATTTCATTAATTAATAAAAGAAAAATAATGGTTAAAATAAATTAATTGAACACTTTAGTAAAGTATCTTAGATATAAGTAGAATATAGCATTTGAGTATAGTATTTAGTGATAAATAATTTGATACGCAAAAGTTTTAACAAAAAATTATAAAAAAATCTATGAAATAAAAAATAATTGATATTTACCAGTATTTTACGAATGAAAGGAGCAATTCACAAAAACAAACAAGAGTTATAAATATCAAATATATATATAGATATTACTAAATATATATGATATTCACAGATCTTTTTTGTCAACAATCCCAAGAAATGGTATATAAAAGGGGGGGATTTTTTCTATTTTTTTACATTAAATAATTATATATACATGTATATATATTCTTGCTAGTGATCCAGAACAAATAAATATCTTTTGAATCTAATTTCAATTATTTTCAAGGTATGCACAAATTCTAAGTAAAAAAAAAAAAAATTGAAAGGAATCATTTTCTAGAAAGGGTAGATATTCACACATGTTGAATAAATATTATCTTACTTATTATTTTCAAACTACAAGTATTTTTAAAAGCTAATAAGAATATTTTTTTATTTAAATTAAAATAAATAATTCTTTCAAAAGCATTAAATGAGTCAACACAATAGAAAATATTTCATTTAAATATTCAAAGTTCTTTACATTAATTGCATGAATATAGTACATATAATAATTGATATTTTTATATATAATATTTAAAAAATTAATGTCAATAGAATCAACATAATAATTGAAGATTTTAAATGTTTATACTGATCTTTCTCACTATTTATTGTGTGCTTCATTGAGATGTATGGAAATAAAGTCTGTTGAAAGATTACTTAAACATAAATATGAAAATAAAAATGAAAAAAATTTAAGTAAATGTTACTAATCATTTGCTTATTACCTATTATCATATTTTAAATAATATCACACACAATATTTTAAAAAAATTATAGAATTTTCTTAATTTTTTTAAAATACCTAACCATTGCATAACCATATTTATGACTTTAATTCAAATTACTTATATTTAGTAAAGTATTAACTTTTAAAAGTCTTTTCTCTTAGTCTATTATTTTTTAATATTGATTAACAATTTTTTTTTCCTTTTTTAAGCTCTCAGATAACAATAACTTAATTAATATTAATTGCTTCATTTAGTAATTAATTTTAATTTACTAGTTCCCTTAGCTAATTCTGCAAGCATTATTGTAGTCTTTACAAGCTCACTTATATCAACTTAAAAAAATTTATTTTAATTACATCAATCAACTTTACATTTTTCACTATTATGCCCAGTTATTTTTTTCATATTTATTTATTTATTTTATTCATTCAAATGCAAAAATTTTTGTCTGGCACCAGCTGCAGAATTAAGTTAATGACATCAATATTTTAAATCAGATTACCAATGATATGCTCAGTAACAATCAACAGATTTTTTAAAATTTTCTATCACAATTTTTTAATAATATCCATGTTCGACAAAGGTTTGATTATGAAAGAATGGTAAAACTAAATTAATTTTCTGTACATGACAATAATTTTACCTATTTAACAGTAAATGAACAAAACTATTTAACATTAATAGGACCACAATATTCATGAATATAATTTTGAAATTGAACAAATGATTCTAATGATTTAAACTCTTTTATGGAATTGTGAAATTCATTTAAAACTGAAGTGCATTTTGATATGTTTACTTCTAATTCATTAGATAAGGAGACAAGAAGCTTATTTTACTTTCAAAATTTATTCTTGTTCAGTTTTATATCACTTAAGCCCTTTTTGGCACACGAAGGCTAATTAGATATGACTAATAATATAAAATGGGTTTTGAACCACTACAGATATTCAAATCCAGTAACTGTTAAACCAAAGGTCAAAATGATTAACATTTGGCTGGAACTTGGATACTCTTATTTAAAGATTTAAATGCAAAATGTTTTGTGTTATAGATTATTGACACACACACACAAGAACACATTTTTGTAAACTACTTTAACAACGATATAAAAATATTTACAGTTTAAAAATGTTCTTCCTTTAATTTTTCATTCTAATTCAATCATCTAATTTTTTAGATGTTCATGCAAATTTACATTTAGTGTTTAAAAAACAAAATGAGTCACAGATCTGTAATTTTTTTATTAATACAATGTCTAAGAAAAATTATCAGAAGTTATTCAGTTTTCAAAGAGTTTCCACGTACTCTATGAATCCTGAAATTTTAATAATTTAGCTAAATAGTAAACATATGCTGTAAGGAACTATTATAAACAAATGAATACTACAGAATTTATATTTTAACAACAATGATGATGTTTTTCATTAGTTATTGCATAAACTGCTGTCTAAACAAGGGGGATGGTATCTTCATAAAATAGTGGGCTTCTAAGAATTTATTTTTCTGAAGCTTGGAGATTTTTTGGATGAATATTAAATTAAGATTTGTGGTAAAGAGTCTTTAAAGATATCAATTGGATCAATAAGGGAACTATTTGTGAGAAATGTTTCACACATATTGGTTGATTTTAATCAATTACACACACATGTATATTCTCACAATAATGCTGTTGAATGAATTAACACATGAGTTCACTATGAAATTATCATTGAACATGACAGGAAATATATCATTAAATATTAAAATAAACTATCTTTTAATAATGAAATTAATTTAGAATTTAAACTTAAAAGGGTTAAATAGAATCGAAATATTATGTAAATGAAAGATTTCATTAAAGTAAACTGTACAATATTAAAATTTAATACAAAAAATAAACAGGTAACATATTAGAAACAAACATAAAAAAATAATTTTACTCAAAAAATGGATATTTATTTTAAAATGATAATTTTAGTAAGTTTCATAAAAGGAAATTATACAATATATCTAACAAGCAAATAACATCTAGAAATATCAACAACTCCTGATAATTCTTAATATATATTGCTGCCTTTACTCATCCATTTAAGGATTAGAAAAATACAAACATATATATGTGTGATTAAAAAATAATCCCAAATATAAAATGAATAAACATGAATGCAAACAAAATTGAAGGCACTTTTACTTACAGCTTTGAATCCATTCAGAAATTTTAACAGAATGAAAAAAAATGTGTTTTCACATATACACAGAAAGAAAAATTCCCTGGCATTAAACTCTGGAACGGTTAGACTATTTGCAGCATAGATTTTTTTTTAGTTAGACATAAGCATAATTTATCATTATGTACTGCTTATATTTTTCAAATATTTCTTACAACAAAATGAATTGAGAATGATACTTTAATTCAAATTTTGTCAGTAAACCTAATTTGTTTCATAAAAGGCTATTTTGAGCTGAAAAATTTTAGAATAGATATCAATCTAAAAATTTCACATATCTCTACACTTTGAGTCAAAGCTATTTTTATACTTACTTTACTTCTACCTTTGAAGTAATAAATACAAATCAATTCTTTATTAAATTTCTTTAAAAAAATATTGCAGTTGCAAGAAACTCATAAGAGACAAAGAATAATTTGTTCACCATTCTTAATTAATTAATAAACAATTCTTAAAATACAATACAAACGAAACAATTTAGAATAATAAGAATAAATGTTGATTTATTTTCCAAATATAAGCTGGCTTTCTACAAGCAAAACATTAATTGTATATCAACCTACTATTTTTAAGAAAAGTTAAGTTTATCTTCTTAGAGTATCACTTTAAGAACAATTGTAGACAAAAAAAATTTCATACAGGGGTTAACTAGATTGAGATTTATAGATTAAAGTGGATTCTGAACCATTATAAATATCAGTGCCTGAGATGGGGATTGAACTCACAAACTATTGAACCAAAGGAACTATTTGACTGCTGGTTTAGCTAAAGTATGATGGATAAAAAACTAAACATGACAGAGAAAAAGTTGATTTCTGATTAATTTAAAATAATAATTTTGGCTACATTCTAATAAAAATCAACTTAATTATTCTACAAGTTTATTTTGTTTAGAATTTAAAAAAATCAGTTAAAGTGTTTTGATAAAAATTTATCATTCTAATATCTTTTACCTTTTTTGATGTTTTGAAATGAAAAATAATTGTGACCAAATAAATTACCAAATTTTAACTTTCATTTAACAAATTTTTTTAGTTCAGAACTATGTATATCAAGAAATTACAAAAAGCAAAATCAAAAGTTTGTTCAATGTAAGAAAAATAATTACAAAATTTTATTAATTACTCAAATTAGCTTACGACAAAATACATAGTATCAATGGTTTTAAACTGGAAAAATTATTTATTAAAATTGCTTTAAATCTGCCTTATGACAAAGACATATAAGAATTATTAGTTAAAAGTTTACGACCATAAAACAGATTATATAAATTACTTTCCCTTAAAATTTTAAATTATATATTTACAATTTACAATCATTTTAAAATAAATACTAAATATTAGGAATATGATTTATTTAAAAAAATTAAAAAATACTACAAAAATAATCTTGTATATTTTTTAACATTTATTTATAATGTAAAATAATTTATTGGAAATTATATGTACATAAATATAATATAATTAGTATTAATCATGTTATTTGTTTATACCATTAGGAACGATCGAAAAATAAATTTTGCATCTTCAGTGCAAAATGATGTAAAACATAAGCTTCCTATCACAATTTTTTTTATCAGATCTCACTAAAATATTAAGTTGATCTTCCTTGAAATTTTTAAGGTCATTTGTTCAAGTTTTAAGTCTTTAAAAATTTATTATGAAAAGAAAACTTTAATTTGTTTTTCAAACAAAAGTCCTTTCCTCCACAGATTAGTATGAACATTGAACATGCAAGTATACTCACAATCTAGAAGCTTCGGAAGCACCATCATCTCCTTCAATACGATATATCTTGCCATAAGTGACATATTCAAAAGAATCTGCTCGTGATGGCCCACAATCAGCAACATTATTCCACTCTCCATCATCAGGTAATCCACTTTCCTTCAGAGTAGAGGCAATTACTAATCGAAATTTATCACCTAAAAACAATCAAATTAAATGAGCATAAACATAAAAAAACATGCAGTAAAGCATTGGAATAAGATTAACAGGTACAATTAGAAAACAAATCATTTTGATAAATACTCATTACTTGAATTTTTGGGAAAAAAATGACAATTTGGAACAATTTTAAACTTAAAATGTTTTAATGTTACATGAATAATTCTTTATTTATATATAACAAAATATTACAATGATGCTTATGTCAAAATATAGTCATCATATAATCATACAAAACAATAAAAATGGTGGAAAATAGAACAGTAATTGAATAACAAATGAAAATGAAAACATAATCATTCCAAATGAGAATAATTGGTAAACTGAATTGAATATTGTGTGATTACTTTTAAATACTAATTCACGTTTCTTTTATAATTCTGGATAAAAAAATTTATTCATTGTAAATGCCAAGTCAATTTATAATTTTAATTTTTTTGACTTATAATTTGACTTATAATATTAAAAATCTTAAGAATTTTTATAAATATAGCTTTTAAAAATTTTTTGTCAGTGACAAATAATGAGACATGGTGTTATTTTTAGAAAGAATCATTTCATTCTTTAAAATGCCAATTAAATTTAAAAAGTTGAGCAAAAATATATGCCAGATAAATTGTTAAAGGCCAATAAAATATTAAATATAACTTTTAATATTTTATTTATTTGTCACTAAATTTAATATTATTTGTCACTGACAAAAAATTTTAAATTAAAAATAGTTCACAACAATAATTTTAAAAGCCTAAAAAATGGCTTTAAAAAAATGGATTGTTATGTTTAACAATGTATTTGATTCTTTAAACACACCAAAAGCAAACCTAAAATTATTCTATTTAAAATTAAAAAAAAATCTTATAAATTAAACAAATACAGAAACATTTGCTTAACTTTTCCATATTAATTGTTAGCATTATTTCTATATTACAATCCAAAAAAAGAAAAAACTAAAGCTTAAAACAATTATTAAACTACTTTGAATAAGTTGATTACAGTTGAAATGGAAACAAACAATTTTATCTATAAATCAAAAGAAAATCCTATATACTAGTAGTAAATAGTAGATATCAAACTTTTTTATATTAAAAATGTTGTTTAAATCATCGCACTCATTTTAAATAATAAAAAAAAATGTTAACATCCATGTTAAAAAATTCACAATTATAGGAATTTCTAAAATTTTGATAGGGAATCTGTTAATGGGTAATATATGTCATTCATAATTTTAGATTTTTGATGATTTTGTAATCATATACTTGCTTACCTAAATCCATGGGATAAACTTGAATGTTGATATCTAATATCAGGTCCATCTTGAAGGATTCACTTTCACAGTGCAGACGACTCACTGAAAAAGAGAAATTTATAAGAAATAGTGCAATTATCCAAAATTATTATACAGTTATCAAAAAATAATAGAAAGGTTTTTTTATTGTTAAATAAAGTAATATTATTATAAGAAACATTAGATTATATATTAATACTATTTAAAACACAAAATATTATAAATTTGAAAAATATTTTTAAAAAAATACTTTAAACAAAATAATAGAAATTGTGCATAAATATCATTAAAATGTTATTAAATTTTACCAAATGATTTGTTGCAAACATCATTAAGTAGTATCATACAGGAAAAAAATATTAAATATTTTAAATAAAGCAATAAAATTAAACAATAATTTACAAAACTCAATGTTAGATTGATTTTGCAGCATGTTCCTTGATTCAATTTGAATGTCATTTCAAGATAATTTTACTTTTTTAATTTTCAAATAAACCATGCATTGTATAACTTGAATGTTTTATGCAGAAAATTTTCACTATATTTTTCAACATCTTAAAAGTAAATGACAATTTAAAACATACTTTCCATTTCAGAAATAGGAAACAACATTGCAGATTTTAAATTTTACACATTCTACTAAAATTCATTTAATTCAAGGCAAATCATAGTTTAAGTGGCATTTTTTTTAAAAAAAGAAAAATATGAATTTTATTTAGAAAGTTCCATTTATGTTCATAGTATGAAAATAATTTCTTTTCATTTATAAAAGGTATAATTAAAGTGTGATTACTAAATTAACAATTTAAAGGAACTTTTCGTTTAAAAGTGGCACAAAAATATGTATTTTATTTTAAAATAAAAAGAAATTCATGCTATTAACTAAGAAACGAGTTTAACTATTATTTAGAATAAAGTGATGAAATACTGCATTATATTTTTAAATTATGATAAATTCAATTTTTATAATTATTTTTCTGACAATTGTATATCAAAAATTTTGTTTTTATAACAATTATTAAGATTTTCAATAAAACATAACAATAACAAGTTTTTGATTGGAAGTTTAATATAACATAGTATTTTTAAAACTATAAAAAAGTTGTGTTTAGAAAAATAAAATAGGACAGTTTTATTTCTCTCCCACAAACAAAAAGTTAATAAAACAAACACATTATAAATAAAAAAAATTATTTATAAAATCAAATATGATTAAAAAGTGAGAAAACATAAGAAATTTTTTTTAGAAGGCATGTATTACGTCCAACTTATTTTGTTTCTAAGTATTTCAACTTCTAAGTATTTACTTTTTTTTTAATCAATATAATTTGTTTTAAATTTCTTCTGAGAGTTAACAGAGGAAACAGTTATGGGCACTGTAGGCCTTGGCCCACATGGGTTGTCGTGCCATGGAGTTTAGTTTTTTAATTCTCTTTTATTTAGCAGTTCACAACATACTGATCATAAGCGAAGTGATGATAAGCAAGTTAACAAGACGCTTTTGTGGGCATTCTTTTACTAATCTATTATAAATCCTACCTACATAATAGGTCACTGGCAAAATACTAGGATACAAACCTGAAAATGACAGGGTTTTTTCCCCCAACTCAATCGTAAAATGTTACAATACAAATCAATGTAAAATATATTTCTGAAATTTAACTAAGCAAAATGATTATATAGGTTTAATACCAATTTAAATGGAAAAAACTTATCTGAAGTAATAACGAAAAATATAATTGGATGTAAGAATCCATATTTAAATGTTAAGAGATTTAATCTAAAATAGTATTTGAACTTGGCATGCTTCAATTGTCCATTGCTGATGTTTAAACATAATTCAGTTCAGTAAAACCATTACTAATTTTTAATTAAAAAAAGTCATAAAACAATAAACATGCTAATTAAACTATAAAAATTAAAGTGGATTGCAATAGGTAAGATTTAAATATGAAAGAACATAGAGCTTGTATAAGGAATAAATGCAACATTTTACAATGCAATAATATTTCTTGCACTAAAAAAAAAATAAATATATGGTAATAAGCTGCAAAAGTCAGGCTTTAACACACAATTGGACAGAAACGAATATCGGAATAATTGGTAAGTAAAATGTTGTTTTCGCGCAGATAGAAAAGTATTCGATGAAATGTTGTAAATTTCTTTTGTACTATGCTATGATTATTCTTAGCTCACTTCGACCTAATGTTAGGAAGTACATTTCAGAGGGAGAGATTCGGAAATCAATCCCATGCATTGCTAAACAAAGGAAGATAGATTGTGCACTCATTTCTAGCATATGGACATCAAATGGGTTGAGGTCTTTCGAGTCTCCTTCATTGCGAAAAGTGAATATTGCTAATTATCTATTAAAAAATCGTTCTGGAAAGCAAATATGACATGAATATCAGAGAGCCTTTGGCCATTAAGTTGCGCATTATGCAACGTCAAATATCATTAATTGGATAATTATTAAAAAATTTACAATTACTTAATTATTGATAATATCAGTAACTATAATTAATTACAACTAGTAATATTTGTTGTATAAGAGAATTTAATTCTTAGATAAAAATAAAATTGCAAAGGACTAGCAAAAGATACTGAAATTATTTTATAAAACAGCAAGGAATAATTGAATCTTATATTAAAAAAATTAAAATGCTATACCAAAAATGTAAGCAAGAAATGAAATCATTATATAGACACAATATTAAAAAGTGCACAAAGAAAAATGATGTCAATTTACAACGAAATTACAAATTAAATATTAGCATTTGGCAAGTACATTTCTTGATATATGTTATCTATATTTAGTCAATATAATAATAAACAGACTAAGATATAATAAATTACAATATGAAACCTAGATTTGCCAACTATTAAAATACAAAGATTTTAGCATTAAATGTTTTAACTTTTGGTATAATATCTGTGACTCATCTTTAAGAGTATTTATACTTTTTTTTTTTTTTTTTTTTATCCTACGCCTGACCTTGGTTTTTCAACCATCAGTCTCTGTCGGGCAGCCCAATACAATCTTGAGGTGAAAGAAAAGTCATCTTCTGCAGAATTGAAGTATTTATACTAAAAGCTATAAGCAAGAATAAATGTGAACAAATAAAAATTGAGTTAAAAGAAATGATGTTGAATAATTGTATAGTACTATTCTACAAAGAGAGAATAAAAATATTAGGTAAATCAAACTATGCAGTTGAAGGTGTAGCAAATGTTCACAATTAAATGTTGAATAATTTTAGACAGGAGAAGCTTTTTAGACATGACACATTGTTTATTAAAACTTTTTTTAGTTTGACTAAAAAATCTTAAAAATTATTTAGTCATGGACTTTAATGTAAATTTTTTTCCAAATATAAAATTAATGCCACACATGTCTTCGGAAAGAATTTTTCATATATTTAAAGATTGTATTTAATATATTTAAAAAAGAGAGCTGTTAAAAAGACATGAATATATACTTAGTGATATAATATATCATAAAAAATATTCAATTAATATTATAAATATCAAGACAAGACCTTCTACAATTATATTAATTGAAAAAATTGCAATAAATTAATAACTTAAAATTAATTTAAACATAATTTGCCACGTTTTTTTTATCATTTTGTCAATTACTATGCTAAAAACTCATTAAAATTTGCTTTTAAGCGTTTTTGATAAATAATGACTGTTTTAATCAGTTTTCGATGCATATCAAATCAAAAACTCGTTTTTAGGGTAAAGAGATTTCCCCAGAACATTAAAAAAAAAAAAATGCTTTTGTTAAAGCTATACCGTCAATTTTTGCTAAAGAGGGCAAGATGGAAGGAGACCCTATGATTTAAAGTGGACTCCGAACCCTTACGAACATCTATACTTAGGTGGGAATCGCATCTACAAACTGTTGAATCGAATGCCATAGTGCTAATTATTAAGCTATTACCCAGAAAGAAAATATTAAGTTAAAATCAAGTTGCAATGCTTATTTAGTCAGAATATACACAAGACATAAAAATCGATTCGAGTTAAACACTGGAAAAAGCTCCATCGTACACAGAAAGGATGATGAAATCTATCAAATTAACATGCCATCAGATAGCAAAAAATTTCAAAGAAGTCACAAATCAGAGAAGATTAAAATTATTTTACTTTACCTAATACTCATTTTAATTACCCTTTCTATAAATAAAACGCATTTTCTTATATAAAAAAAGATTTGAGAAGAAAGCTGAAACCGCAAAACGAAGTTTAATTTCTCTAAGGAATAGGTATCACTTAGTCTTACTCTAAATCAATTGAAATTTATTTAATCAAAAGGCAAAATCCAAAATAATTTTTGATTCATTCTCAAGAAAATATCAGTGTCAATCCAATAAAGCTTCAGTTCTTTTTATGCGAAAAATTTCTAACTCACAAATTGCGTATACCACTTGAACCTGACTGAAAGAGAAACATCTAACAAATCAGCCTCAGTATCAGCAAATCGAGGATGTTTTATGAATGTTAAGTAAAAAAAGGTGAATATAATTGGAAGATAGTTAAAAGGTACGCAAATATATGAGGGAAATTAATGCGAAAACCATCGCATAAATTTGTGCAGCATTGACAAACTTGTGCATTTAAGGAAACAAAGGATCAACTTCATAGGCATTAAAGTATTTTCCGAAAGTGGTCCACAATTTTATACAAATTTTTTATTATAATCGTTGTGACAATACATATTTCGTTAATCCCGTGGCAGCCAGAAATGCTTAACAAACTGCATGATATTTTTTATAGTCATGTGAAGTCTAGATAATTTAAATATCTATCATAAATATAGCATAATCCATAAATAAACAGATAATCCATTCAAAAATAATAGTATTCACTACAATTCCTTCCTCTCTAATTTCATCTATGTTGCAGTAAATAGATGTAATAAATTAGCAACTTTTTCGATCGCAGCTAAAGGAGTTGTATTAGAAACTGCAAAACACAGTCCAAATATTAATGATCATTCACACACATACAAAAAAATTTTCAGAACGAAAAAAATATAAAAAAATAAATTAAAAATATTTTAATAGTGTAGAAATCACTCACAATGCACTTCCAAAATTCCTGAAAACAGATTAATTTTGCCTACCTTAATCTGAAACATACTTTAAACTCTATTTGATCGAAGGTCCTCAAAAACCCAGAGTAAAAGATTTTTGCAATAACTTTACTCAAAAATAACCAATATTAACATGTTATTCTCCTTAAAAAATGTCCTCTTTTGTTTAAAACTAAAAAAGATTATAAAATAAAAAAATTTTTATTTTTAATTATTAATAAATAGAATTTGTATACATCCGCTATTATATTAGATTTAGATACAAATAAATGGGAGGAAAAAATAATAAAAAATTAAAATTAAATAATATTAAATTTTAATTTGCTTGTAATAGTAAATTTAATTAATAACTGGATTAAAATTATAACAAATTCGTTTAAAGCTGTACGTAAAAATTTTACTGTTTAAATGTGTTTAAAACATTTGTAATGTCTAAACCAGGATTAGATTTTTTAATATCTAATTAAAAAATCTAATCCTGGTTTAAAAAGTAAAATACTGGGCATTGTAGGATGACCATTTTTAAAAAAATTAAAAACGTAAATATTGTTATTGTTGAGATATGCATGTCACCAAATACAATCTATCTTATATTATTGACAAAAGTGCGAAAAAATTATTTAAGCATATTAAAGGAAAAATTTAACAGATCATTTACAAAGTTAAATTGATAAAGTTATTGTATTTTCGAGTATATATATATGAAATCTACAGAAATCAATCTTACTCCTATACTTGTACTTAAATATTTGACTAACCCGCGCCTTCGTATCGGATCGCTTCCATGGATTACCTTGTTGAAACGTAGTGTTATGCCGGGTTTCAATAAAGAAAGTTACGGGCCTTAAGAAAATACAATGCCACGTTTGAAATGGCATCAGCGTGAATAAGAGGTGACTGGGACTTGTTCTCAATGGTCCCTATAGCATCACTCCAGATGATGAGGCAAGTTGTTTGGGTTTTGTTGTGGTTCAAGACGAGCCAAATATTAAGGATAAAATAAGTTTATTTTTTATTTTCACACAAGAAAATATAATAAATATTAAAGCTAACATACTAAAATTACTTCAATATACAAGTGCATAAAAGTTTAAATTTAACTAAATAAAAAGGGGTGAGATCAAATGTCCTTAAAAAAGCAAAAAGATTGCGATGAAATAGATTACCCAATAAATCAAATAACGATAAATATCACAACCAAACAAGATAAAATGATAATAGTAAAAATATGGACATAAAATTATATTACGATTAACTGTATATAAGGTTCATTATACATTTCACATCATGGATTTAGTTCATTTAAAAACTATGTCCATATAAAACGTGTGTTCGATAGGAAGGCGAGTCAATCGTACGTTTGCATTTCGTTGTGATAAAATTGATACTAAGGTGACATATGAGATGCAACTTATTAGTGGCTTCTCTATTCAATGATTCTTGACATAAAGAATACACTAATTTTTTTACACTTTTCTCAGATCTAAAATTGGGAAAGATGGCTGAAGAAGGCCGTGGCAACTGCGTAGGTCTTACTAGATACAGGCACTGGCATAGAGACCTACATGACTTAGGATCTAACAGAACATTGGAAGCAAAGTAATCCAATGCTCTAAAAAATTCGACATAAATTGAACGATATGTGAAATTACTGTTACTCAAAATTTCCAGACGCTCAACTCTCAATGTAAGTCTAAATTAGAATTATATTAAAAATAATCTTTAAAAAAAGTAGTTTTTATTACGCGTAGAAGTGATGAAAATGATAAATCAATAAAATTATTTATTTTTACCAAACAAAGAAGGGATTGAAGTGATTTATATACTTGACTAATATATAGGGTATAGAAAGATTTAGATTAAATATCCAATTCTTCAAAAGTAAGCTACTGTATATAAATACTCTAAAGACGAAATTTATCATACTTTTACACAATATAATGTAAGTGCATAACTTTAGCGCAGCAATATAAAAGACATAACTTCACACCTTGGGACAAACATATACACATTGGCAAATATATACAATATATATGGACAAATATATACAATATATACAAAAAGATCCATAAGTCATCTTGATAAATTCATGATTATAAGATTTAAGTTAGACTATAAAATTTAATTTGAGCATCATAATTAAACCAAAAGCCAGTAGCAATTAGCAACAAGAAAAGGGTAGCCAGGTGACACCTTTCTTTATTTTTTTTTTCAGCAATTTAATATGTTGTCATCGGAGGAAAGGTTTTTTATATTTACAGAAGACTCATCAGTTTCAAAACTAAAAAAATGTCCATATTAAATTCATCTTAAATATTTATTGGCATTTTTTTAATAGATCAGAGTCTTAAATGTGAACTATTATTAAAACACAGTTGTCTAAAATAAATAGCAAATTTATTCATGCATACAAAAAACATGCAAAATGAAATAGTAACTTGTAGTTTTCCAAATTTTTGCTATTTTTCAACAACTGGGAAATGTACACATATTTTTCAAGAAATATTGATTAATTTCAACTGACAAAGTATTGATTGGAATAGCATTGCTAAAATCTTTACAGAAGTCGAATAAATTTTAATAATTAATTCTATTTTTATATTATTAGTTCTTCGCGAGAAACTTTCCGGCATGTTATTGCATTCTTAATGTATATTTTCCCTTTATCTTTTTTAAACATTTTTCCTTATTTTTAAATTTTTTACAGATATTTCTTTTAAAATAAATAATTAAATAAAGACACTGAATAATAAGCAAAATTTATCATACTGTTAGCAAAACAAAATTTCGGAATATATTTTAAAAATGCTTCAAAAATTGGAACAATTTTTGAATGTAAAATATTTAAAGAAAAGAACACATTATTCAACTCTCCTAAACTCTAAAAATATTATGTTAATTGACCATGTTGAAGGAATACTCTCCATTAAAGACAAATTTGTTAAAATGAAATATACTGTAATAAATTCAAGTGACATTCAATTTTCCAGAATTATATTTCCATAAGAATTATTTGACAGGGAATACTTTCAATAATATTGAGAAGTACTTCTCTGAATCACTGCAGCATTAAGAATGAAATAAAAATCTCACATTTGCTCAACTATACTTCATTTTATAACAAGAACACTACTGAAATTAAAATATGTTATAGTTAATCATAAGATCAAATCAGCAGAATACATGCATTGTAATAGTTTCTAGCCTGAATATTTATGGTTAGAGTGCAGAAACAACACCTATATTTCATCAGCAAGGAATTATATTAAGTCCTTTAAAGGAAAAAATAACACAATAGCCATTTGTACCAAAATAAATCTTAAGATCAGTTATATTTATATTTTAACTATCAGCTATTTATACTTTTTAATGAAAATAAATAAATAAACTAGTAGGGAAAGAATGCGTCATAAAAGTGTTCGGACATTAAAATATTTTCTCAAAACGAGATTATCAACAGATTATTCTATTCCTATTTATTTTTGTTGAGCAGTATTCAAAAACCTTTTAATTTTTACTAATTTACATTGAAAAGTATTTTATTTATCACGGAAAAATGCTCGTAATTATAATGAAATAAAGAATTCCCTGCGAAACTTAATTCATAAGGCACTATTTTTTTTAACTTTTAATAAAAACAATCAATACATGAACGTGATGCAACAAGGATGATTAACAACAAGGATTAAATAAATAAGGGTCAGCAAAACGGATCATTATTTTAAGAATGTGGAAAATACAACATTCATACATGACAAGGGTAAAATAAAAAAAATTCTGAAACAATAAGCAATAAATGTACACAGAAGATTCGTTTTCACTCAGCAATAGTTTCACTTCATCGAATACTAATTGGATTTAAGAGGAATCCTTACAAGAACGGTGGGTGATTGGCGCGTTTTACGATATTCCAATTTCATTACTTTAAAAGAAACTTTTTCCAAAACTGCAAGGAAAAAAATCTCGACAGTTCGGTCACTTAATTAAAATATTTATGCAGTAAACAGATATAATAAAAAATATTAAACTATTAAATAGAGTTAGGTAGTTATATATTCTCCTATAAAAAGGCCAATTAAGAACTTTTGGTACTTACGTATTATCCGGACCATTTCTGCGAAAAATTTTTTTGTCATTTAATGATTTGATTATGCACGATATAAATTACAAAAAAAGTTTTTATCCATTTATTACAATGAAAATATAAATAAACTTATGATTTTCCTTCTTATTTTGAAAAAATTATTAAAATTAGCAAAATCCGACGTCATATTTTTATGGCGAAAAAGGTCGGCGGGGTAACACATAACTACTGAAATTTGCGGATAACAATTCAAGCTGAAAAACGATTAAAAACAAAAATACTATGATAATCACATTAACAAAATAATAAAAATGTTCTTACAAACACAAATTACTAAAAATAATCTTATAGCAGTAATAGTAGTGTAATTCAACTTAGCAATTGGGAGGTGTTACAAAAAGTTAGTAGGAAAAAATGTCTCAATATATTGCTCAATTCAAATAAACCGCCTTGTTAATCTTTGTAACTACGCACGTTTATTAAACTCTTTGGAAGCTAGCTCTTCTACCACTCAAGTTTCATAACAATTTCTAAAGATACAACATAGCCTTGATTTTTAACATGCAGACATCAATATTACAGACAGGATTTGTGAACTTATTCTCGTGCAATCATATTTAAAATTTATTTAAGTACACTCGGGTACAAAATATCTTAAGCAATGCTTAAGATATTTTGTTTAAATAATGAATAAGAATATGTATAGCAATCTAATTTTAAACTAATGTGCTATAATAATTATGTTAAATAAACGTGAAATGAAACAGACTGAAGATCTATTGACAGTACATGAAAATGACTCTGTGGCATGAAAAGTCGTGGAACACAGTAAGCCTATACATCTTGTGTAGGATACTGCAGGGGCAGACTTCTTCCTTTTCGGACATGTATTATAGAAACAATGAAATGAATAATATGTAGTTACATTATACCAAAAGAAATTTTATCTTTATTGAAACAACGAATGGAGAAACAAGACTATTTCTGAATCAAATATTATAACCTGGGAAGAAAAACACAGATCAGTTCATTTCTGCTGTTATACTAATCCACTTTATAGTCCGCTAGTTGAATCTATGAAGCAACAGATTTAAGCCTTAAGATGAAAACTGTTGTAAGATGTTTTAACATCTCACGTATGGTCTTTCATAAACAGTGGAGCGTATTCAAATGCTATACGGGAAGAAATTCACAAGATCTTAAAGCCAGAAAATAAACGTGGTTTTAGAAAATACAAGTGTAAATCCGCATTTCCTATTATTCAACAAAAGTTGGAATCAAACTCAACGTCTTCCACTCCAAAAAGTGCAGTTCTACCATTAGGCCACAATGAGTACGTTTACTTTCTTATTGTGAATAGCCTAACATCTGTAAGCTGCTGTAAGGTATTTGAAAATCCATAGAATATTACCTACCGAGGAAACTTCTCACCGATACTGGTGAAACGTAGAAGACTCAAGCATCCATCTCTACATGTAGTAAATACAAGCACATCTTTTCCCTGTTGTTCAACTACGGTTGGAATTAAAACCGGGAGGTGCCACTCCCAGGTGTGTGATTCTATTGCAAGTCAACAAACGTATTGTACTTGTTCTTGAAGTAACTGAAATCTGAATCGTCGGAGAAGCGAATTTATAAGTTTCAAAAGTATGGTATATCTGAAAGTTTCGAGCTTTGGCCTTCACAGTTCGGTTCTCACCCAACCCCTAGGTTGTTGAAGCTTATAGTTGTTTGAAATCCATTTTATAGCGTAGATACCGATAAGTTTGGCCCTGTTTGCAAAAAGTGATCATAGACCAGCAAACAAACGAAATGGACCGACATATTTTTTTTTTAATTAAACAATGTTTTTAGCATTTTTTATATAAATATTTTTTAACTTCCTCATAATATCTGTGATTACTATAGTACAACTATAAACTCAAATCTTGCAAACATTTTTATTCATGAATTTTTAGTTTAATGTTGTATTAATCATAACACTTATCTAATGGAACTTTTTCTATTGTAAGAATATGAAGAAAATTCTGTATCGTTTTGAGATTGAACAATAATAAATATAAATTTTAGAATTTTATTTTTCGTAACAAATTTGATAAGATAATACTATATTGAAATATAATTTCTGTTTAGAAAAGTCACATATGAACACGTTTTTAAATTGACGTTATATAAAATTTTGTGAAGAAAGATATTTTATAAACAAAATTTAATTTCTTATGAATAAAAACAATATTGTCCGATGCGGACATTGTCTTATGCGGAAACAATCTATAATTATTAATAAAGCATTAATATAGTTCAACAAACATAATACTTTATATATTTTGCATAGCATGAATGTTTGGCCCTTTTTTTAAGGCAAATAAGGATTAAAGGTGTAAATATTGGGGCATGCATTAAGACTTTTTCCATATATATATATATATATATATATATATATATATATATATATATATATATATATATATATATATATATATATATATATATATATATATATATAATCAAGCAGTTTTTGTTGGCCGAAGTTTCAAGTAAAAAACGTATACTTAGGCTTTTGAGTAAAAATTGCAGTTTGGAAAAATAAAGATATATACTCAATTTTGTTGTTATTTAAATAAAAAAAACGCTTTTTTTATTAGAAATAAGGTTTTTCACATATAGATCAGCTAAAAGCAAATAGTACGAAGAATGAAATGTTTGAAAATTCCTTTCAGTTACAAAGATATTGAACATAGGAATAATATTGTGAATCCTCGGCAAATTATATATGTATATATAAAGTATTATTTTTTTAAAAAAACTTACACATGAGTATAAATAAAAAGAGAGGATCAGATTTGTCTCTACTCCCAGCAGTTTTCCTTTTTAAAAAAAATGAGACACAAAGCAATACATTTTGTTCTTGAAGTTAGTAGAATTCTGAAATGTGAGGTGTTATAGCATTTAAATTAATAAAAGATATTTTTAATGACAATTTCGAAATTAAATATAGTTTATTAAAATAGCCATAGAGACCTTCATCTTGAGATAATTTTCATTAAAACCCTCACAGCAGCCGTTCTCAATTACGCTGGTAACAAAAATTGGTGGATGAGCAGAAAACGAATCTAATTTATAATAGTAGATTTATTTTTTTGTATTTGCTATTTCATATAACGACATTCAAAACGATTAAGCTTCAAGAAATAATTCCGGGGGAATATGTTGTAATTTTAAGCAAAATTTTTTCCGAATAAATTTTTAAAAATCAATGTTTATAAATTATTTTTAGAGCTTTTTTTAATTTTTATTAACAATTCTTTCTTTAAGAAAAATTTCAAATCAAAGTACAGGACTCACTAATCCGATAATATTAATTATTGCTTAAAATATAGAATTTATCGTGCTAAATTTCATTTTTTTTGTTTGTTTTGTTATCACAACTGTATCTCAACAATTTAGTACAACATTATAATTTACATAAAATACGATGTATCTTAATAATTCAATATCAAATGATATTTAGTGAATTTTCAACCAGCTTAAAAAACTAACATTTAAATTTTTTTATTATAAAGTTGAGATTTCCTAAATTTATTTACATCGGAGAACAAAAGAAAACTCAAAATTGTTAAATTTTCGAAATTTATAGTTCCTAACTATTTTAATTGAATTACGAGAATACTTCAGTAAAAAATTACTTCGTAAGCTTAATTGTTAATTTAAATCAATCTTCTAAGGATTGGAAAATAATTTTATAAGCTAGCCTAAAGAAGGGGGAAAAAAACTAGCTATTCAATGAAGTAATTTTGATATAAAAAATTAAATTTAAATTAGTTTTTTGATAATTTATTATTAAATTGAAATGGTACAATACTTCTAATGTAGGTTACAAGATTAGAGAGAGAGAGAGAAGTATTGAAATATTTCAATTAATCTAAAAATGCAATTTACTAATGAGCCAAATATGTTAATAAAACTAAATTATAAATTAAATTACAAATTATAAATAAATTTAATAAAATGATGTTTAGATACTACTTTAATTTTAGAAATCGATAACACACATTTAAGATACTATACTTTTAAAAGAGGATGTTTTTCCTTTTAACTCTATAAGGGAAAAAGTAGAAAATTAAACAAAATGGTTTTTTTAAATTACTGCTTTATTAACATTTGTATGCATCATTCAACTCTTATTTAGTTATCAAAATAGTTTTCAGCAACAAATTTCAACCTGCATTTACTAAAGTTTATACTATCAAAGTTTAATTATACACTTATAACTGACGATCTCACAAATTTTTAAATGAATGAAAAAAAAATTAAATTGCCTAAATTTTAAAAAAGACCACGAACCCATCACATTTTTCAGACATTTTAGATGTTTTTGGTTTTATGGGGGTTGTCTAGCAACCTGAGTTAAGTAACAACAACAACAAAAATTAAATCATTTAGAGTTAATTTTAACACTAAGTTGTTTTAATCAAAAATAAAGAAAAAAGCATGTGTGTAGATATTATACATTTTATTTAATAAAGAAAGCTGAGAATGCAAGTGTAAGATTAATATATCTATTTAAGCTAACTTTACGCTTTTCATGGATTTTTTTTCCAAGACAAATTTCTATTTCTGTTTCACAGCAAAATTACAATTATTGAGGATTATCTTAATCAAATATATATTGGATATAGAACATTTGACTACATAAAAATATTAAAGTTAATTTTATAATATATGATATTATAATGACTGCATCTACATGATAACTGCTAATACATCAATTTTAAAAATGTGATTATTTGAATGTAATGCAACGAGAAACGTCAAATACTGCTTTAAAAGCAAAAGCTAACAATAAAAGAACAGATCTAACATTTTTTGTAATAGAAGTGAAAATTTTAATTTTGCATTTTATATGCACATCCCATACTCTGAGATAAATATATACAAATTTCACCATATCTGACAGAATAATTATCAAACTGTAAGAAAAATTTATATTTATAAAACAAATAGAGAAAACTCTATGTCAAACAAAAGTTAATAATGTAACTGATAACAATTTATCCATCGAATTTGCTTAAAAACTACATAAATAAAAACTAATAAATGCTTAAGAAATTTAAATTTGTTTAATTTTTCATCATAGTAGTAGCATATAATTTTGGCAAAATACAATTTTAACTTTTATTTAATTATTTTTAAATTCCTTATTTTAGATATTATTTTCTACAAATTTTTTTCAGCTGACTGGAACAGCTTGCATTTCTTAGAAATAATTAATAGTAACTAAATTTAGATAACTTCAAAGGAAATCTTTCATATGATGCAATTGGTCGACAAATACTAAACGACAAAAAGATTCGTAAATTAAAGTTTCATAAAATAATTAATAAAATAATACGAATGATTTTTAAAATAATCTTAATAAAACATAATTAAGGCTTGTACAAACTGTATGAATAACCGAAATGTTCACTGCATTACACTTAAAACTTTAAAAGTTAGGATGAATAAAAACTTCTCTTATTTTGAATCGAAACAATTATGAATCAGCATAATACTGAAATCTAAAATGGATGCTAAAGAAAATCTACGATATCTCAAATTGGAATTAAGGAAAGAAACAAGTTGCATTCTTTTATTCATCATTTTACGCAGCACAAAACTTTAATACATATATGTATGAAAAATTGCATAACCACATATGACAATGAAACTTTCAGAAATGACTTAGAACAGAGTAAAAAAACTAATCCATGCTACAGCGTTTTTTTTTATTGATTTCAAAAGAATAAATCCACTTTATTTCGTAGCGTTGGCACATATACACAATAAAACATGACATGAATATTTTATGTCATACTTTCCCTCACATCTACTGACCTATATTTATTTAAAAAAAAAACTTTTTTAAATATTTAATTTATATATTTTGAAAGATGTATTTACATCGACATGTTGAAATAAGGCTGAAAGACTAAATATCTGCTTAATAAATGTCAGGTTAGTAAGAAAGTTGCGAGAGAACAAAAAAGAATGAGACATTTACAATTCACAAAAATTATACGAAACAATGACCAGTAACTGGTAGGTGAGGCATGGCAGCATCTCTAGAAATGCAAATTCCTTTGTCCAAATATTTGTGTGATAATTAGCATTTTAAAAGTTACTTCTCAGAGTTCCATGTCAGGAGAAGAATATTTCATGAAATAATGAAGAATTATAAATTAGAAAAAAATGAATGCCGATGTAAATAGTCATTCATTTTTGAATAACTATTGAAAACGAAATTACCATAAGATAACTAAAAGTAAAATTATTTGCAGTCTATTTTGTGGAATATAATAAAATTTAAGAAAATCATACAAATATGAATTACAAATATTTTAATTCTCAATATATGTTTTAAACTTTTTTAAAAGATTTATATTGAATGAAAAAATTAGAAAACATAATCCTTTCAAGTTTATAAACATTACAAATATCAATTATTAAATGTAAAACTGAAATATTCGTTTAACAATATCTATAATTTTATTAACATTATATATAAGAATGGTTTAGATTGCCTATTGCACAGAATGATACTTTTTTTACACATAAGCATTAATATTTAATGTCCTTAATTGTTTGAAACGGTTTCAGCTCCACTATAAACATCCACTTCAGGAGTTGGAGTTGAACTCATGAACTATTGAACTGAAGGCCATAGTGATATCCTTCAGCCATTAAAAAGGCGAAGTAATAAATTTTTTAAGTTAATAATAATTGTTTTTAAATTAAATGAATGCAGCATAAAACGTTTCATTCAATAATTATGCATTTTATTCCTTTTTTCATTAAATATATTTTGCTGTTTTCTCATCAGCACAATTTTTCATCGTTGATTATAAATTATACATTTTAAATATAATATTTCTTTGATTTGGTATGCAATATCTTAGCATGCTTTTCTTTTATATTTAAGATCACACTAATAGAATAGTTTCTATAGTAACAACAGTAAAAGGCGATAAGTATTGATTCGCGATTTGTCACAACATAATGCGTAGAGCGAAAAAGAAATTCTAGTCATTCATTTTAAGTACATCACGATCGTATTATATCATAACGACTTAGCAGAATATTTCTTCCAGCATTTGTTGATAAATTTCAACTAAGGACAAAAGAATGCATATCGAAACTTAGCAAAAAGGTTTACACTTATATATTTTACCCAAAGATAAGATTACACAAATGTATACTAATTTAAGTAATTAACTTTTCGAAAACCGTTTGTGAATCATGATCACTAAGACAGCAAATTTCAAGTGTTTAAGTTATGACAAAGCAGAACGCAGCTGTGTGTGTGTGAAGTATTTTACTGACCTATACATACACCGCTTAAAATGAATTCAGTAGAACAAAGGATTTAACAATATAAAGAGTATGATAATAATTCAAAATTTATTTTCCTCATTTTATATATATATATATATATATATATATATATATATATATATATATATATATATATATATATATAAAGCTGACAGCTTAAAAATTTTTTCCTCTCATTTCTAGACATTTTTGATAAAATGAAATGCACAGTGAATATTACTTTTAGTAATCGTAATTTCAATAAATATTGATAATTGATAAAAAAAAATTACAAAGAAAGATTTTGGTTCAAAATTAACTGAACAAGAACAATTCTTATTTTCAAGCATTTTATAATTTGTCTGGATAACTTAATAAAATTAAGACAAATGTAGAACTATTATAAAAATTAATGAATAAATCATAGATTTTAATAATTTTCATTTTTTCAGTATACACTTATAAAATAATCCAAACTTAGAGGTATAACCATACAAAATTATCGTTTAAGAAAGAAAAAAGACTTTTATCTTCGGAAAATTGGATAAATACGATTATTCCACACGAATAAGGTCAATTTATTCCTAATACTGAGATTTGATTTTATGGTCATCCTTGTGTACTCGACATCTTATTAATCAAAACTTATGGTTATAAGTGAATTCCAAACCATTAAAGACATTTACAGAGGTGAGAATCGAACCAATGAATTGTTGAACCACAGACGAAAGTGTTGACTACCCAGCTGCTGTTTTGGCTCGAATTATCTGAAGAATCAAAGCTATTATTATTTAATTAGGATAAATAAGTCTGTGGATATAAATTGGTGAGATAAAAATATTTTTAAATATTTATGGGGTTTATTATTAATAAAATAAAAATTTGCAAGCATAATTAAATTCACAAATACTGTTTTGCACTGTTAAATCACGCATAATGGTGTTGAATTTAAAAAGTATAAATTTTGTAGATGATAAAAATATTAAAAATTTTTCATGGAAAGAAAAAAACATTACATCTTTACGGCACAAAATATATTTTCAGAAGAATAATCTAAATTTACTTTTAACTAATAATTATGATATTTTAGCCATAATTATTAGTCTAAAGTAAAATAATGTCAAGCGTACTTAAATGGAAAAAAGGATCTTGATTTAATGCAAACTGAAATTTGATTACATTCTTAATCTGGAATATATTGAAATGTTTTTCAACAGTAACAGAATAGGAATAAATGAAACAAAATCAATTTGAATGCCTCGCGTCGATATTAAGAATTACGTATATAGAGTCGAGCAATTTTGGAGGACACATGGTGGTCCCTTTAGATAAAACCTTGTGTTCTCCAAAATGGTTTACTCTCCATACGTTACTGCAATAATTAGATCTTTTCTTAAGCGAGTTTAATTTACGCAAACTTTTTACGTATACTGATGAGTAGAGAAATTATACTTTTAAATACTAATAAAATTAATAATCCCCGCCATGGTTTAAATTTTTTAAGATCACAATACGTATTGCTTCATATACATTGGAATACGAATTCATAAAGGATGTATTTAACGAATGACACACACTAAATACATAAAAAGCAAATAATAAAACAACATTAATTAGGCTCACGGAACCTTAGAGAAGCTGAATTGACAAATAAAAATCTCATTTTCGGGACAACATCCTTTATTAACAATTCTTTACTCTTTCTAATGATCAGTTTTTTCAAATTTTAACTTGCTCTTTTCCCAGAAGCAGATAAGGAGTTAAAAATCGCTTGAGTTCTGGCACCCGCAATATTTATATTAGTGTGCTAAATCATTTTATATTCCCAAATTTAATAATAAACTGATATAATCAAATTTTAATAAAAAGCTTATAAATGCATTTTCGGTTATAGTAAAAGATGAATGAATATTTTAACAATAGAATCTAAATCATTTAACATAAGGAAAACTGTTGCCAATAACAAATCATAATTTGTTATCACACATTTATGGCTTCAATACGAAGAGGAAATTATTTGGAAGATTTAAGGATACTGATGTCCTTATACGTGGATAATGTTGCTTTTTCTTTTCAGTCAAAATTTTCTCAAAAATATTAATCAGCTGATTCAATAAATTACGAAGTTGTCTAGAGCAAAGTTCATAACACTAAATAATAAAAAAATCACTCTACAATTGTATACTTAGAAATTTCGATGAGCAAATCGGTTGATTTATTATTTTTTGAATTTGATTTGGTCATTTGCTCATGAAAGCTAATTTGACTATTTTAGCAGTTAACTCCGAACTACAAAATACTGCAAATGAACAAGGATATGATTAACTGAATAAACGATCTGACAGAGAGAAGAATATTCAGTAACCAGCCTGGCAATGGGTAAACCAGAAGCTAAAATTAATTATAACAAAGTAAACATATAAAATCTAACTGAATACTATCTTTTCGTTTTCAATTTCAAAATTCGTCATATGTCAACGATAATAATTATAATTTATTACAAACTGTCCCAATTATATTTCATAATAATCGATACACGTCAAACTTTTTTTAAAGCTGTCTTTAAAGAGTATTGATTTTATACTAAATCTAATTTTGTTTTCTTTGAAGTTAATTCATAAAAAAAATTCATGCCATTAAAAATGATAAATTTAAAGAAAATAATGTATGTTGTACCAATAAATATTACAATGCTTTTTAACTTTCTAATTCAAAACATCTAGACAACTGCAAATGATTCTTGTCTATTGGCTTAAAAGTCGTTAGAATATATTTACGGAAAAATATGCCAATAAAAGAAAAATACGCTCATTGGTGCTGGTTATAAAACTCAAGCAAAATTATAATTTTCATAGTGAAGAGAGAACTTTAAAAGTAAAATCTTATTGGCAATTAAAATATATTAATATAATCTAAAATTTAGAAATACAAAATGTGTTTCAGTAATTTTAGATTCCATCTTGATTCTAGTTACAAAGGGGTTATATTTCTGTAAGTTTTAAACATATTGCACACACGTGAATAATTTAACCGAGGATCATAATTGTAGGAAACGTAAACTTTTCTTACACCTGGAATTGAAACTTATTAAATCAAAAATTAACTGAATTTAATTGAATAAAATATTTCAGATCCATAAATAGGTAAAATTATTAGCGCTATCTAGTAAATATTTCAATGAATAGGATTCATATTTAATATAAATCCTACTTATAAACGTAGTGTAAGATACTTTTTTTTTTTTAATAGTTTTATATCGAAATTAAGAATGTTAAACTAAGTAATGGATGCGTTTTGAATGATTTTATATATATATTTCTTACTATATATAAGCTAAAAGATATATTTTTTATGATTAATTCTTTCAAAACAATTAAGCATAAACTCTTAATTCTTTATAAATGTACTTTATCATTAGCAGACAATAAGAAAGCCTATATTTGTACTATTAAACTTTAATCAAATTGATATATTTTACAGTGCATGCAAATTGGTAGCAATTATATATATTGTAGAAATTTTTTTTGTTTTTAAATTTGTACAGAGAAATGAAACAATTATATTTCTCTTCCCCCCCCCTACATCACACTCTGAGCGATATAAGTTTGTTGAATGTTTTTTCTCTCAATAATTTTAAAAAAATCATATACACAGTAGCTTGATCAGTAGAGTATATATATATATATATATATATATATATATATATATATATATATATATATATATATATATATATATATATATATATCTTCTTCTTCACAAGCTCAACAGCCTATTGCAGGCCAAATCTGACTCGCTGATCTTCTTCCAGCTGACTCTATTAGCCGCAACAGCCCTCCATCGGTTGACTCCCATTATTTTGAGGTCTTTTTCAACATCGTCCAGCCACCGCGTGGGTGGACGTCCTCTACGACGAATCCCTTCGATTTTTGAGAATGTCACTATTTTGGTGGGAAAAGCATCGGTGCATCTGAACAGGTGGCTCAACCACCTTATTCGTGTCTTTATAGTTCTTACAATATCGGTCCCACCGTATTTGCTATATTTTCTATTGATTTCATGATTGAATAAAATCCACCACTCATTATTAACTTGGATGGGTCCAAAAATCTTCCTCAAAATATTTCTTTCAAAGATCAATAGCTTTTCCTTCTCTGTCTTAATGAGGGTCCAGCATTCACTACCATACATAACAATTGGCCTGATTAGGGTTTTATATAGGTTCAATTTTGTATTTATAGAAATTAACCCAGATTTAAATTGGCTTCTGAGGCCATAAAATCATCATTAGCAAGAAAGATTCTATTATTAATTTCGATTTTTAAATCATTGTTACATGAGATCAAAGTTCCTAAGTAACTAAACTGTTTTACCGAATCAAAAGTATAATCACCTAACCTCAAAGGTGTTGGGTCAAAAGTTTTATTTGTTGCAATCAGAAATTTTGTTTTGTGTGCATTAATAATAAGTCCCATTTCCTTTGCCGCATTCTCAAGCGCTACAAAAGCCTCAATGATAGATCTCTTTGATCTTCATATGATATCAATGTCATCGGCAAAGGCAAGAAGTTGAATTGTTCTATGTAGGATAGTACCACTGGTCTTTATACCAGTCTCTGATAGCCTTCTCCAAAGATATGTTAAACAATAGACAGGACAGGGAATCTCCCTGTCTAAGGCATTTTTCAGTAAAGAAATATATATATATATATATATATATATATATATATATATATATATATATATATATATATATATATATATATATATAAGGATCTCGCTCTACATTTACTAGAGGATCAAAAATTCAATGACATTTAGATGCTGTTGAATAAAACTTTTTGCTTTTGCCAATCAACCAAAATAATTTATTTCCTTTAAAAAATTAGCCAATAAATATGCCTTTTAAATTTATCGATGCTATGCATAATAGTTAGGTCAGCTAAAACTCTTTTTTGAGGGAAAAATACTATAATGTCCTTTGCTTCTCTATCATATGTTTCATAGCAGATGCGAGCTGAAACATTTACCGCAAATAAACATAAATAGAATGAACACATGCATCTACCTCCATGATTTACATATTTTGTTTATTTTGGAGATAAAATTCATAAGTCTTTAAAAGTTAAGGGAGAGTGATTAAAAGAAAGATAAAAATAAACATTACCTGACCAACTGTTAAATATAAATGTTTTTTCGCCTAAAATTTCGCATGCTAAATATAAAAATTTTGACTCTTAAGTATTGCCATAGAAATTTTCTTGCTGTTGGCTGGCGGTTTGTGACTCACTTTTGGGGGTCATTTGACCGGAGCCTACAGTTTAAAATTGTGTCTTAACTAGTACAGATATCCCACTATTCAGAAACTAGCACGGCTTCATTGCAAATGAAGACTACAAACAAAGTAAAATAAATTTATGCAAGACACTAGTGTTTTTTTTTAAAGTTAAGACACTAGTTTTTTCCTCATTAACATTAATAAAATAATAATTGTTATTACATAACACTTGAATAATTTTGCATATTTGAATTTTATTTAAGGCTTAAATTTTTTTGTTAAAACGAGTACTACTAATCAATTAAATTCAAACATTACGCTTTTTATTGTCAACAATTAGATTAATTGTACTTTTAAGAATGATATAAGAATATTAGAATAAAAGTTATATCATTAAAATTCAGGTAACTGTGTGTATTGAAGCATCACACATGAAGACTTATTCGAGAGAGATAAAAGTAACAATCTGAAATATGTCACAGCATCTACCTTCGTAGGTTATGCAAGCACAAAAGAAAGCTGGAATTTTCACTATTAATCAGGTGATGATGCTAAAAGTCGTTTGTTAAATATTGAATATGCCTTTATGCATTAAAAGAAATAAAGTTTTCTGTGTATATAGATTTTTTTCAGATATCACTCATTCAAATATCTTTGGACAAACGTAATAACAGGGCAATCAATATTAGTCATTTTTACAACTGAACATCCTTTCAATAAATATCAAATAGTTATAATATAGAAATTACTTATTTTTCTAAATGTGATGTTTCAGAGAATATTTAAAGTACATAAATTTTTAAGAAATAATTTGCTAGGAGTTGTGATATACATTTTTATAAAAATAAATATGCCATAATTTACATATTCTGCACGATAATATAAAATCTCTACTATTTACAAATTAATTTAACTCTTTAATTGTAAATGAAAGTCTTAATATTATAATGCGAGAACTAGATGATTTGTGTACACAAGGAAGGATAAAAAATATAACTAAATATATGCTTGAAACGCCCTTTATATATCAATATTTATTAAAAATCTTTTCAAATGTATACTACTTCATTGCAAAATGCGTAAAGAATTCAAACAAATATTTGAGAACAACCGATCATTAAAATTTTCTTACACCAAATCTAGAATATACTCTTTTATTTTAAATTGGTTGATATGGCTTGTTTGTCGCGCTCTACAACTACCTTTAGAACATCTAATTAACAAAAGCTTCTAATTAGACCGGGACCTACAGTTTAAAATGGATTTTGAATCCACCAAAAGTTGAACAGGTCACAGAGCTAACTATTCAGTTGCCAGATCGGCAGATCTGAATAATATTATTTTACCAGATATACATTTTTTAAAAGCTTAAAACACACACACACATTTTAAAACTACAAAATTATACATTACAGAAATTATTTGATAAATTTCATAAAATTAACAGCTTTTATCGAAAACATTAGCATCGCTCGGCGAAACCAAAACCGAATTTTCTTCCAACAATCCAGATTTACACTATGGTAAAAAAAAAACTTATACATTTTCCTTTTATCAGTTTATATCTATTAATTAGTTCTATTATTAATTAGATAATTTCTACTAGTTAGATTTCTATGAGTTTTTTCAATATACATGGTTTCAGCATTTTAAATTTACAGGCGTCGTTGTATTACACTTAATTTAAATGTCAAAAAATTTTATGGTATATATACACAGGATAGGATCATTATATTGTTACTTTAATAAAAATTGTGGTATTTGCTTTTCTAACTATTATAAGAAGTGCAATTGATTTTTTTAAGAATAAAATGTCTTCTTTGAAAAGGTAATACATTTAGAAATTTATTTTAATCGCTAAAATAGTTTAGAATTTTGCAAAAAATTTCACAAAAACTATTTACATTAAGAATTGAGACTGAAAATTTCTCGACAAAATGAATCGTTTTAAATGTGGATTAAAAATTGCAAAAATTTACATTCGTAAACAAGGATTCTTACTAAGTAAAAAAGAACATAAGGAAATGAGCCACAAACTCATTTTAGATAAACATGAAAATTGTCATTAAACACTGAAAGCTGCTTTCATGAAATACACAAAAATATCTGAGTACACAAATGTACAACTATTACTATTTTATCAGTATACTTTTTAGTGGAAATGTAACGCACAAAAATTCTATTTAATAATGCTTGAACAAGTTTTAATGTGCATATGATTTTGAGTGTAAAGAATAATTTAACAAAGAATTCATTGCAAATAGATACAATTTTTCTTCTCTTCGAACGTTCAATGAAACTATAAAAGTTTACCTCGTCGCTTTGAAAATAACTCGTATGCAGAAATATTTTTCTAAAGTAAAATTGCAAGAATTGCAATTAATTAACGATTGTCTCACTTTTCCTTTACAATTAGATTTTTTCTATCTAATTTACAGAAATCAGTGCTTGATCATTTCAAATTTCCAAAATAATCTATATTATCGAATCACAATTTTTTTTAATTATTGAATACAAAACCTCTTCATAAATTCTAATATATAAATTTACAAATTATTTTAGTAGGGCAGCGAATTAGCGGCTTCTTTTCGATTAAATCTAACATTTTTTAGTTCATCAATCATACATATTGGAATAATTTTACACAGAGAATATACTAGAAAAGTAATACATAGAAACAGAAGACGCTTTTCACTGAGTAACGAACTTTACAACAAATATAACAAATAACTGAAAGCATTAACTTTGATGATAACAAAATGAATTTTTTTTAAATGAACACCCTCAAGTATGTATTAGGCACAGTAGAAACATAAAACGCCACAAATAAAAGTTATTACTTTCACACACACATATCTATTTTAGTTTCATGCATTCAAGCAAATGTATTTTTCCTCTCACAAAGATCATACAAATCAAGAATTCATTTTTTAAAAAGTAAATTGATAGAAATAATTTAATCGGACTAGAAAAATTTTGAAAGTGTATTGTTTGCAAGATATTAGAAAAATATAACAAATGCATTGTTCGATTGTCGCTTAATGGTCACTTTTTGCACACTAGGCTTATTTAGAGCGGGACTTCAAGTTTAAATGAATTCAGTGAAACAAATGAAAAGAACATTTTTACTAATAAGTTGAATACCTTTTTTAGAATGAGCTGAATGTTAAAATTTGGAAAATGTGTTTAATTTTGATTGCGTCTGAAGTTCAGCCCAAAAATTTAAACAGAAAACTAGAATGTGTTAAGATAATCATGATGTCATAAGAAAATCTTTTATTAGTTACTTATATTTTGTAAGCATTAAAATTACACTTTATTTGCACAAAAGTATTTGCTAATACATTGCTTTTGAGAAATATCGGTTTAAATTTTCATTTCCCATTTAATTTCAATAAATTTCATGTAATTATATGTTTCTTACAATAGTTTAAAAACTTTTTGCTCTAGCAGACTTTTCTTTAAATAGTCATTAAGCCAGAATATAGATGCATATAAAATCAGAAAGAATAAAAGCGATATTTTAAATTATTTATATTTAAGCCATCTAAATTGTTTAATTTAGCACATAATGGCTATATTTCACAATTAAAAAATTATAACACGAAAAATGGATTTAAAATCTGTCTCACAATTTTGAGAAACAGGTCTTCAAACATTATGTTTAGATACTTTTCCCCTAATATCAAAGAAAATTTTTACCACCGACCTATAATTGTTAGAACTTATAATTAAACTTTTTGAGTTAATTTGAAGGACACTTTCAGAATTTTGAAATTTATTTTTTTAAATTATGAAACAGATATTTATTTTCTGACTTTTATGAACAGCATGCATAAAATGCAAATAAGACATTTTATTTTAAAGCATTATTTTAAGTTTATTAATTTTATATATAACAATTATAAAAATTGTTGATTATATTTACTTTTTTTACTAACACTTGAAGAGAGACAAAATACCCTTTATCATCTGTTTACACATGCCAGTGAAATATATTAATTACAGCTTGTAATATGTAAAAAAAAAAAAAAAAGATGCTAATAAGAAAAATATTGACAAATAAGGAAATTATAAAGGTTTGCAGCATTTAACATTTAAAAAATGTTTTCAACTATAACTTATGTTTAAAAAATGACACTTATTTGTAAGTATCAAGCCATAAACTATAAAATATGGAGCTCGAATATTAACGGTTATTAATTTTGCGAAATAAGGTGTTTTTAAAATATACAATATTAACAAAAACGTCTAAGAAATATGAAAATTATTTGAAATTATCAATCAGAATATTTTTCTTCCAAATCTGAGAATGGTCATTATTTCAAAAGTTACAATTTATAAAATCAATTTGTACTTCATATTTCGCACTCAAGCTGTTATTTCATGCATGGATTATAAAAACACGACTACTGAAAATAAGTTGTTTACAAATAAAAATAAGAGTATGTCAAAATATAAGCTCTAGAGTTGTTATTTCTTTCCAAATCTACAAAAATTACTATTTTCAAACGAATTTTCTTACTTTGCAGTTTTAAATGCTTCCTATTTTTTGGCACCGTAAATCTATGTAATTAGTTGTTAAGCAGATAAAACAAAAATAAATCTGTTGACACGAAAATTAATAATTCGCTCAACTTTTAAAGAAATAGCAAGTTAAAAATTAAAATAATTGTGAAAAGTTCAGTACTTCTGACCAATAAATGGAAAAAAACATACTCTCCTTTTTTTAAAAAAAATCAAATTAATTTCATAGCTTTGAGCATGTTTTCTATATTGAAACACATTCTACTAAAGTCACTTACATTTATAATTAAAAATTTGAATGAAATTTTAAAATAATAAACTTTAAACATAGTAAAAGTACCTTCTTTATATGTGTAACAGCACCTGAAGAGTTGTACTTTTCAAAAACTGCCTCTGTTGTCAATTAAAGAAAGAAATACTGCTGTCAGTTCGCCGGTCTACCCCCGAGAACATATTCGCCGGCTGACACGCACGACAAAAAGCGAGGACACAAATCTGAGGACATTTTTTGGTTGCTTCCCGTGCTGGGAGCAGCGGGCGGCCGGAGGAGCACATGGCACAACGGGCCGGTGAGCGAGAGCAAGGAGTTGCCGGATAAAGGTCAGAACTGACGCAGTAGAAGGGAAGAGAGGCTGCAGTGCGGTGGCGGCAGGCGAGTGTGGTGGGAGGGCCCCCGCCACCATCGCCGCCACGCGACGCCGGACGATACGCCACTTCCGCCACGCTCACACGACCGACCCCCTTCTATTTGCGAATATCCTGCCGCACAAACAGGCCACATTCTTTAAATAGACGGTCAGGCCCTCACCAGAATATTTTTCCCGGCCCCCGGTGTCCTTATCTTGTCCCGAGAATCGGTTTATTTTGACCATTCGGCGGTTGGCGACAAATGTTTTTTCCACTTTGCCTTCGAAATTTCGGTTGCTTGGAAATCAGGCTTGACCGCACGTCGCGGTGTCTTCCTAAAATCTGCAGCCCTGTTTCTATGGATTCACACTGGATGTAAACAGACATCCAGCAAAAAAAAAAAAAAGTAATTTTCCGGAAAAAAAATTTCTAATTTTGGAAGATTATTTCGAAAAAATAGTTTAGAAATGCATTGCAATTTTGTAGGTGAGCAGAAAAAATAAAAACTGCACTGTTGGTATGATAGTTGGAGAACAAAAAGTAAACTGCTTAATGATTGCGGCATACTGTGATCTTGAAACAAGAGTCATTCTGTATTCAAACGCACTATGTGTGATCAGATAATTAAATATCTCTTTTGCAATTTTTTTCTGGCACGGCTCTAATCTTTGTTTTTCTTTACAGTATAAAATATATTTTTCAATAGGAAGAACATGTATTTCGGAATTTCTCCCTTTTATTGAGGGGAAAAAAAGAACTCATCCTATACACATTTTTTGAGAAGTAATGGTCAAGTGGAAGTACACAAAACCTTATTTATGGAAAAAAAACATGTTAAAATTGTTTTAGAACATATGTGAGCATAACAGTGATTAGAATCAATTTGAGATATTTAGCTCACATATAATTGATTGATCAAAAATTAAAATAAACATAAAATATTCTTTAAAAAAAACTTGCAGTATTCAAAAATGTTATGTTGATAAATAATGCAGTATAAAAAAATTATACATGAATGTGAGATGAAGTATAATGTGTACTTAAAGAAAATGTCTTCATATAAAAATTTCGCAATTAATGCCGCACTTTAAAGATATTCTTTCGGTTTTAACCAAATACTTAATCAGGAAATTCTGTTATTGCGGAATAATTATAATCAGGATGCAACACATCTGATCTCTCGTGTTTTTTCACAATCAGGATAAAAAAGCAACATTTAACGATTTTGTTATTTTTTTAATGAAATCTACAAAACATCGAAACCTACTTATTTAGTTAATATCCTTTGAATAAAATCTGTTTCATTTTTTATTCCCTAGACCAATAAAAATCAAGGATGATGATATATATCACCGAAATAATTATTATCATAAAATTTGCAAAGAAAATTATTGGAAAAAAAAGCTATTGAGGCTGTAAGCAGCACGCGTTTAAAAGAAAAATCAAGGATAGCAAACTACATTGATGAAACTTAATCATTTTTAAAGACTAAAATAAAACAACTGTTGTATACTGTGAAGACAAATAAAATTCACTTTTGAAGTAATTTTTTACTATTATATACATTTTAATGCTATTTTATAAGTATATATATATATATATATATATATATATATATATATATATATATATATATATATATATATATATATATATATATTGTTGTCATGCATTTTGATATACACACACATTGAAATTGCAAGTATTTCCTTTACGACGCTGTTTTACAAATTTTAAATAACTTTTTTTAAAATAATTTTTTTTTTTAAAAAAATCTTGATTTGTCTCACAATATTATCAAAATGCATGACACCAACCTGGATAAATTGCTCAGAAAACTTTAGATTTTTCTATTCCGATACATTACAGATGATTATAAGATTTTCTATTCTATTGAGAAGAAACCGCGTGAAAAATAATCAGACTACTTACTTGAATTAATCAAAATTTATTTAAGTATTTTTGGTTTACTAATTATATTGAAATAATTCCGAAATCATCATATGCAATTGCTTGGCATTCCATATAAATGACCATATGTAATTCCTTAACATTCCAAGTATCGCTTGGTTATTTGACTTCTCTCTCTCCCACACACACAAAGAGAATCACCCAATCTCATAAAACCAAATAAGTTATACCTACATTTTTTTAGAAATAGTTCAATGGAACAGGAGTAATGTCTTTTACCGAACATGTAAGAGATAATGGTAATCGAATTTGTATAATTAATAAGTAGCAACAGGATTTTTGCGAGTTGATTTGTTAGTTATTGCGTGCAGCTTTATTAAGTTGCACAAAATTTAGTTCTCAAATATAGAAACACATTACTTATAATTATTTGTGTTTCTAGTCATTAAGTATTTTTTATATACCAAGCATATTTTTAATATTGTATTGAAAAAAATGCATTGTTCTTTGTTAAAATAATTTTTCTGATTTAAGTAATGTCACACAGAATTTTGCCGAAAACTTTACTCCAAATGAGACAAATGATAAAACACTTGTGCATGAATATTTCAAAGAATAAGGTAAATATAACACTTAATTTTTTACTATGTTTATGCCTGATTAACTATGATGATGATTCCACCTGTATAACAATAAAATAATCGGGGATAGTGCTAAAAGACCCATAATTTTTTCACTTAAATAACTTCTTGCCCCTTGCTTGCCCGTGGGAAACATGATTCTTTTCGACAAATTCTGTCCTATAAAATAATAGGGTACCATTCTACATATTGTGAAGAATTTTCTGGGTAATCGCAAATACACTATGGATCCTCAAACAATTTGCAATTAATAAACACGATTGCAACTTTTTAGTACTGGTTAATCGAGGCATATATTACTCGTTTTCTGTGAAGATAGTTATTCTTCTACCCATATGGGTGGAACGAATTCATGTTAAAAATAAGTGCAGTGAATGAAGGGATGAAAAAATCTTTTATTATCAAAATCAGCTGATTCTTTTCTAGCTTTGAAGAAAAATTACAATATTGACTGAGGGCTTCCTGATTCTTGAATTTTTTAAATATTATTTGCATAAAACTTCCATATATATATTTCATAGTGATTTTTTTTACCTTCATACATGTAGTTTAGGTGCATACTTTGCATCATATTTTTCTTTCCAGATGCAAATCAAAAGTATGAAAACGTATATTTTGCAAAATAAATTCAAGATAACGAATTAATATTGAGTGATAGAATGAGGACAGAAGATGAATTGAAATACACCTATTTTAAATTTTGTGCTATACACGCATCATTCACACACAGAAATTTTAATTCCACACATTACATTCCTTTCATGATACCATTACTAGAGATCAAAGATTAGTAGTAACAGCAGAACACTTAAGTTTTCGTCGTTCCGCAGACATTTTCTCTAAGGTTAATTTGACTAGGATTTACAGTAAGTAGTTCCCAAGCTATTAAAGAACAACCACGATTTGAATCATTTACGTTTTATGTAACAAACATTACAACTGTATTTTGAAGAAAGTTTTATATAAGAAAATCAAATCGAAATACTTGATTAATATCTACTACGTATGTGAAGCAACTGGCAAAATTTTTATCGAAATGCCATTTTTTAATCGCTGAGAGAAATCGCACAGTTTTCGATTCAGAAAGCGATAAAAAAGCTTTACCCACATCGAGCAGAGAACGGAAGTTTCGACTTGCTTTTGAATAAATAGATGACGACAACAATTAATCAAATTTCAAAATGCAATTACTTGCAAATTTCAAAATGAAATTAAAAGACAAGTAAAAGCAGTTTTGACACCATATAGTGACAGTCTAACAGCCGAAGGTCGTAGTTAAAATGCCTTACTACGACCTTGTATCCACTGCGTAAATTGTCTTTTGGAAATTTTTTTTATAAATAATGACTTGTATTCATGTATTGCAAGGAAGTATAGGACTGAATAAACCCAAATACCAATCAAGTATTAACATGTCCCAGCATGTTCAGCCACGGGGAACAAGAGATTAACAATGACACGGCTAAGAAACCGAAATATATTTAAATTTCGTTTTTCTTACTCCCAAAATGATCAATCTATAAAAATATATTAACACAATTTAACTATAGTATTTTGCATATTTAAAATGCAATAATAGGAAAATGATGAACAAATGCATAAGAATAGATAACACATGATTTAATGTGAATTCGAAGAAAATAGGTCATAGAAACGGAAAATAAGAAGAGTGATCAAAACAGAAAGAATTGGTACATTAAATTGATCACAAAACCAAAAATAAGTTCTCAAAAAAGGAAAAAAATGAACTAACTAATTTCTAAGTAGGAAATTATTTTCCAATAAATATTTAAAGGAAGTTAAAGCGAGTTCAGCATTAATATTTTATTAAGACTTCTGTTTTGAATCAACAAATATTAAATGCATATATGAGAAAAAATAAAATTAATAGCTTTACTCGTGAATGAGATATAAAAAAGATGTAAATTATGAATGATCCGAGTGAGTATGCAAATTGCGTGTATTTCAAAACAATTTCAAGATTCAACTGATCCAATCAGAAACGCACATTTTGGATATTTATTTGAAATTAAATTTGTTTTAAGTTTAAAATAAGATTTTTCTTTGGTTAGATATAAGATTCTAAGTAGTCTTTGCATTAGAAAAATTTTTGATAAAAAAATTACAATCTAAAATCTTTTGTTGCCAAAAATGAATAAAACTAAAAGTAACTAATTGATTTATACTCAGATAGTATTTGGAAATTTACGATTATAAATTTAAAAGTTTTCGATAGCACAAATTATATTATAATTATTTCAACAATGGTACAAATACTGAATGCACAATTTGTACTTCAATATTTTTCTTCAAATGATTGTCATTTCTATAAAATCCAAGATCATTATAATGTCGACAAGTACTATTAACCAGATGCTTTCATTGAAAGTAACTTATTCGGACACATCGTCCTGAATATGGCATTCATATATATTATTTAGAAGATTCAATAATCACAACCGATTCTAATACGGATTCAAAATGAGAGCATCTTGCAAAATTGCATTTTAACAACTGCAAATTATTAATATAATCTCTTTTATACTCTTTTATTAAACAAAAGGATATTATGTGAAGCAATCATTATAATTAGCAGAAAGTGACCTTTATAACTTTTTCCTTGCGAATACTTTTAATTGTTCTTTCTCTTGGATATACACAGGCAATAACTTTAGTGGAGTTTTTACTAAAATTATATTATTTTAATACCTTATTTTTTGTTTGATTCGATTCTGTAGTTTTTTTCCAATCAAATTTGTTCTTTATCTCTTAGGTATAAAATACAGCTTTTTTTATTTGTTGGAAATGAATTCTATATTCTTATATTCTGAATAACACCAAATATAGTTAGTCAGTTATGCATGCCAGAGGTAGCAAGATAACCTAATTCAATATTAATTTTTTAATTAAAATCAAACTATTTCATTTAGTTAATATTAAAATAGGATCAAATTACTTCGCTAAGAATCTTTATGCAAATGTTCACTGATATTTGTGCGAAACACTGGTTAAGCATAATGCTTTATAGAATAAAATTATTAGAGGAAAAAAAATTCTAATAATAATAGCATAATTTTAAAATCCTGATATCCCTCTATGGTGACTTACTGAGTAGAAATACGATTGGAATTCAGTTTAACGTGAATTTAAAAGCACTACAAGCATCCACACTTGAGATGACAATCAAATTGTTGAACTAAAGGACTTATAAAGCAAGCCAGATATTAGTTAGCCAGCATTATGTATCTCACATTAGCAATTTGTTCCTAGCAAAAATGCTCGTTTGCTTAAGGATACTTTTTGCGTAAATAGTTATGCTTATGTGTCGGGTCGGAACAAACAGAAATGAGTACAATTTAAATATTAGATTTATATTTAATATGATTTTAAATAAGTTGATGAAAAAATGTACAGTGACAAAATTAATAAATATGAAATTATTAATTACTTATACCACATAATTTACTTCAAATCATCGAATCCTTGATGTAATGAGAAGTAGTACTAATATTAACGACATAAATTATTTCAATAATATACTTAACAAGGAGTGTTAGGAACATCAACACTTTAATATCTACAGAATTTTTTTAAACTATCAAAATTTTATAATTCTCTCATGTAATATTTGCAAATGTTTTGAAAATTCATTATCAATTATATTTTATTAAATCCTATTTTATTCAAACTGTTGTATTCAGGAAAACTTCTCTCTTTCCAGATTTATTCTTTTATTTATTTTCCATAAAAGAAATAATTTTATTTACATTTTAAACTTTGTTGAAGTGAAGATATGTAAAATTTACGCTGAATAAATGGCAATAAGGAAAAATTAAGTTTAATCTAAAATTAAACTCAGTAACACGACAGCCCATATGGGGTCAAAGGCCTAGAGTGGTCATATCTGTTTTTATGACCGAGGGCCCTGAGGTGCGGCATATGCCCAGGTTAGGTGGTCAACTTAATGTGAAACGTCCCAAGTTTAGTTCCCCAGCATGCTTGGTACTCAGTTTTATCGACTAATCGAAAAGATTAAAGACTGTGTCGACCTTGCCCTCGAGCGGATCAAACGTCGGGCATATGCTTTGAGAGCGCGAAACACTACCACAACGCCACAAGTTTAATCTGCTTTGTTTTATCACTTAACAGTTGAGTTTTGTACAGGAGAACTAATTATACTGGGTATCCAACTATACTAGACAATTCAAAGTAAATTTCAAACCATTACAAACAACCAAATCCTACGTGGAAACCGAATAAACGAATAATGAACTGAAAAGCAGAGAGCTAACTATTTGGCAATCAGCTGAGCAAGTCTACAACTAAAAAATTAAAATAATCTAATTATCGGAATACTATGATAATGATGTAGAGATGAAAAATCTAAGTCTAAAAGAATGACAGTGGTTGAACCACATAACTGATCAAATAATAACTTGCCATTTTGAAAGACTCATAGCCTCTTGAGATTAAGACTCATAATGTAATAAATTAGCCATGCAATTAATTTTCACACACATTATCATACTCCAGATTAATCACTGAGCTTTTATAATGCAAGATTTGCACAGGTATTTTAGTAAAAAAAATTGTAAAAATATTGGATTTTACTGAATATCAGGCAAACAACCAAACAGTTCAAGAATGTTTAATGTATTTGAACATTCACTGCTTTCCATTTTTTAATAGATAGCAAGACATATATATAATAAAAGAGGAAATTTAGACAAATGCACCCTGTCTAACAAATGTACATACAAAAAGTAAAATTAGGTACACATCACCTGTTGTTCAACAGAAATATATCTTCAGTGTAGCTGTCCATAATTACCATGTTACTCAACCCATATCAAAACAACTTACTAATGCTCATAAAGTTTTATCTAGCCAAATTATTTCACTGATACATTAGACCTAATGACTCACCTCAACATCAAATGCATAGTTAAAATTCACTTTGGTTTAAGGCCTTTCATTGTGATTGCTCGTATGAGCAGCCCTTAGTATTTTCTCAATTATTTACCATTGAGAAATCACAAGCCATGAATAGCAACTCTTTTCCACACTACTCTAATTCCCCTTTAATTTAAATGTTTGTTTCAATTTATAAAAGTGTTGAGCTTTCAAAAAAATGACACTCTCAATGAGCATATGATTTTGCATTAAATCCGGTCACAATATCAATGATATAAATAATGTCTGGATTACATGAAAACACATGTTTAGTATTCTATGATTTTTAACCATTGGTGTGATTAAAAAAACTTATGTAGTAGATGCTATAAGATCCAGCTCCAATTTTCAATATTCTGGCATCGATGAAACATGATCATAATTCAAATAAATAAATAAAAAGATTTCAAGCAGAAAATGAAGAGCACACTAGCATGCTTCTAACACCACATAGTGAACAGGAAGACTGTATTAAAGCTTTTGACATACTGCATATAATTTGTATATCCACCATGCAATTTACATCTCTGGAAAACTGACTCATATATTGTAAGCATACCTGCCAACTTTCAGAAAAATATTTCAGTAAAACTTTTAAGTTTTAATTCGTGTGACTAAAGAAAAAATTATAACTCTACCATTTTTTTCCCCATCTTCAGTTTCTCAAGCTGGAGGCTTCCCCCGATAGAAAAAGGGTTTGTGACGTGTGCATTTTCGAAGCCTCTGCGACCACACAGTCTGGGAAGTTATTTCTCTCTTCCCACAGATGGGTTGAATGGGGTGCTAATTTCCGCTTCTCATCATGGCTAACGAGAAAAGATCGCCATTATGCGCGAAGATAAAAAAATTTTTTTTTCTTTTTAAACTTTTCCCAGAAGAACGGAAACGCGTAAAATAATTAATGCTATCAGTAAAAGCGTAAAACCTGTGGAACTTGCGTAAAATTTACGCACGATGCGTAAAAGTTGGCAGGTCTGTGTAAGCCATCTTAACATATCAAAAGGAAGGAAAACCAGGAAACTTCAAAGCACACACAATATGAAAATACAAAAGGCAAATTGCAACATCCACCTTCTGTTATTCAACAGTTGCTGGCATTGAACCTCAGGATTTTATGCTCTGAAGAGCATGCTAGCAGTGCTTGTGGTTCTATCAATAACTAAGACATTTCTTGCTCAGACTCACTGCAGCAAGTTTTATTATGACTGCCATGTAACCCAGATTATTATAACTTTACATGATAAATAAAACGTTTAACACATTAGTGCATGACTCATAAAATTAAAATTAGGGTTGAATTTGCATGAATGCACCCATTACGCAATTTGAAATGCACACGTTTATTCTGTTTAATCTGATGTCCATCAAGTTAGCAAACATTGTTGCCATCACTGTATATTAAATTTTGAACATCCTATACCCTGACTATGACACAATATGCATTATAAAATGGTTGGAGATTAAGCCATTTACATTCTGCTTGTTGCAACAATTTTAGTAAACACCATAGTAATTTACTTTTAATAATTTAGTAATTCAGGGTTGTAACTTAGATTTACTCACATGTGAGTTATATCTAGAAAGAAAAAATTTAAATTTTTGAGCTTGAATTTGAAAATGGAAGTTTAAAAGAATTTTTGGTTTTCTTGGTAAAGGATTTAATTTAAAATCTGGAAGTTTAAGAATTTTTCCAATTTTTTTTATGCATATCCAATTACAAAGTGATTTTTCTTTTTAGATAAATATGTACATAAAAACTAAACTCAGGATAGCCATTGGTAGGTCAAGGCCTACAATGCCCATATCTGTTTTCATAACCGTGGGCCCTCGGGTGCAAAGCAAATGTCTCAGTTAGGTGATCAGCCAAACATAAAACTTCCAGCATTTAGTTACCAAGCAAGTTTTGCACTTAGTTTTATCAGCCCACTGAAGGGATGAAAGGTTGAGTTAACCTTTCCCAGCCTGAGGACTGAACCCAGCATTTATGACTTGGAAAGCGCAAAGCAATACCACTATGCTATCAGGTTTACATATATATAAACAAGTTGCTAAGTTTATGCACACAATAACAAAACATTAATATAATTTAGGTACTTAATTCCCAGACCAATTTGTTATGCATACATACAAATTCAAAAAAAAAATTAATTTAAAGTTATTGAACTAATCAAAAATTACTTTTTTATAATTTACCATTTTTTTGGAACTTTTAGTACTGTTGTAATACAATCTGTATTACAACAGTACTAAAAGTTCCAAAAAATGGTTAACAATATGAAAAACCTTTAAAACAATAAAAAACAAAACTTACTACTAAAAATATCCTTATACATTTCATTTTAAACAATAAATCACAATTATAGTCATTACCAATCTTGTCAAGTCTTAATCAATCTTGAATCAGCTCAATATTGAACATTTTTTATACAGAATGTATCCTACATATAGTTGCAATTGCAAAATCAGTTATTGACTATTTTTCCTACTTCCTTCAGGTAACAGTGCTTCCCTTCTATATAGAAGTTATTTGCAACTATAAAAATATACCTACAACTGTTTCTTTTTATGTGAATGCATTATGTTTGTTGTTAAACAAAATGCTTGGGATAATATTTTTAAAGGTTAGCACCATTGTTCAATAAATTAACAAATTATAATAAGAAATTGTGATTCACATTAGTTGTAATCAAGGAGAGCTACTATTAAAATTTAATAAAACTTTAACTATAGCAATTTAAAAAATTTGAAAGCTATCATGAGAATGGATATATTTTAGAATGATTACACATTTATTCCATTATTAAAAATAAATGATTAATTTACTCTAGGTGATCTTATAAATTTTAGATATATTTTTAGTAGTTTATACAATAGTTACGTTTACAAATTTTAAACTGAATCTAATTTGGCAAACCTTCATGTATATTATTAAATAAGGCCTAGTCCTGAGAGAGAGCTTAAATTTTCATCTTAACAGCACATATTGTAATCAAACATAAAGCTTAAGCAAAACAAAGCAACATTTACACTGGCAGTTTGAATGAATTATAACGTAAATTTGAAAGCTTAATGCATTAAGACTTACAATGGTTTAGTATAGACAGTGCTTTTCAGAGCATAAGATCCCAGGTTCGAATCCAGTCACTGTTTGAACAACGTGAGATGGATGCTTGCATTTCTCCCTACAGGAATCATAATTGTTGAAATAGTAGATTGATAATTTAACAGGTTTTTTTCCCTTGACATGTCAATAAGGCTCATTATAAAAAATCATCACGAAATAATACATTGTCCACTACGCTTTATCAGAGTTTCATGATCCTCTCATTATTTTCACTGTTAATCAACGTATGTAATCTTTTATAGATAACTAAAAGAAATATATTATTTCCTGATTTTAGAGTGAAATTTATAAAGACGGAATAAATAAAAGTAACAGCGGAAGAAAGTAAATTCAAGTGATTTAGGTCAATGTTTCAATTCTATGATATTGTTGATTAAAATTCCCATTTATAATTTAGTAAAGATGAAAGATAACATACCTCTATCAAACTTTTTTCCTTCAGGATCAATGTCTTTGACATCAAAAATATCTTCAAAAAGTACACCCGCCATGCCACAATGTTTGCTAGATCAAGTGCATGCAACTATTTGTTGTGATGCCAATCTTGAAAACAATAAAGATTCACAATAAAAAAGCGAAATGGAAAAATAAATTTATGTGCCTTCATGAAAAGGTATTTAAGTAATAAAAATGAAAATCTGTAAATAAAGGATTCAAGCATGAATTTCCTTATTTAATTAAGCTTTATTTATTCTATTTATAATAGTACAGGTTTTATATATTGTAACTGCAACAGCTGATTTTTTGCAAAATATAAAAAAGAAACGATTGATTTATCATCATCGGAAATATCAAAACAAAACAAATCGAGTTATTCCTTAATTTGCCATAATACCTTTTGTTTTTTTCTCGCCTATCACTCAAATTTTTTTGACATAATGTCTGGTTGTTTTGATAATATACATTTTAACAGGCCTGAATGGCTAGATCTAGGGGAGAAAAGAAATTCAGTTGCTTCTATTGTAGCTGGCTGTTTAGTAAGCATTCATGTTTTAATATTTACTTTTCGCTTATAAATTATGCATCATTTTTTAACTGCATAAAATTTAATAAATATTGTAATATAAAGAAATAAAAATATGCATGCCATTACGGATTAGTTAAATTGCATTTTAAAATTGCCCATTCATATTTGGCTGCGATAATCATTCCTTACAGTAGAAAGTCTAATGTATGTGTATCGAAATAATAAATAATTCAATAAAACATTTTTTTACATAATTCTATAAAAAAATTCGAATTCTCTGGGGCACCCTAAATTTCATTGAAATCGATTGATTAAAAAAATAAAAACGGTAAGCTGTATAAAGCACAAATTCAATATTTTAAATTTCTTTTATATGCTTCATAGGAACATTTCGTATCTGCGAGTATATATTTTTGATGAACTTGACTTTTCCAATCGTGGTGTTTCGTTTATTTTGTAATTTAGTATGCTGTTTTATAATTTGTATTCTAAACGAAATTTAATTTTATTATTGGTTTTATATTCATTAAATGTGTAGCTATAACAAGTAAAACTTCTTAAATGTAAGTTTAAAAAGGTTCGTTTTCATTAAATATGGTTCCACTCAGTCTAAATATTTATAAATAATATAAATGTATGTTAACAGTGTCACTAAATTTCTTTTACTTCAAATTCTTAGGATGACAATTAGGATATGCAAGTATATTACAGTTTACATCTGAATATTTCTTTGTGACAAAATGCTTTCCTTCATGTAAATGTTAATTGTAATTGCTTATATTCATATATAAAGTCTACATTTTGGTATTCTGTATCTCACCAAATTTAATCTACAGCACATTTATTCATTTAAAAGCAATAATCCTTGCTTTATCTTAACAATTTGAATTAACTTTAAAGGACATTTTAATTAAAAGCTGGTTCTCAACATCTTTAGAATGTGTTTTAACAAAATGTTTGTCAAGCTATAATTCAACATTTTCCATTTCCAAAGTTTTATTTAATGACTCTTAGATTTTTAATAAATCATTTATATATATCTTTAATTCATTATTTGTAAAATTATGGTAAACTACGAACTTCATAAACAAAATTTTGGAAATATATTTCATGACTACATATTAATATGTAAATAAATTTCACTTCCAATAAGCAATCAATTTGACCTAGAATACAAAAGTGTCATTTGTTAAATTTATCGTGTAGAATTTATCCTTTCACATTTAAAAACTTTACCTCTTTAAGATGGGATAATCATACATGCATTTCGTACAAAAAAATGTGAAGCCCAGGTGGCTCACCCATGCATTCCAGGAGAACTAACCTAGTGTACAGGCAATGCATTTTAAGTTGAAACAATTTTTAATTACCACTAGATAGCACTCTCTATCCATTGCATTTAAACTGAACATATTTTTAGTATTCTGACCTTCAGATTATTCATAATCAAGTTATTTTTTATATGTTGCTCATCAGCTGTGGCTAGGGAGGGAGAAGTTGTAATATAAAGAAATTCAGTTCGGTTCTTTAACTTTCCATGTAATAGAAGTATTCTTGCTTCTGATAGCTCTCTGAACACTTTCTTTTTGTTTTCGCTATTATGTGGGGTCTTCTGGATTTTAGCGTACCAGTTTTGTTACAATTTGTATTGTTTTCAGATATATTTTGTGTACTACTTTAGCTATTTTGGAAAGCCTTGTCTCCAGATTATGGCAAGGAAGCATTATTTATCAGAGGATGAATATACTTGTATAATAATGAATCAATTAGAAGGAAAAACATAACAAACATTTTATAATCGCAAATCATTCAATGTAGGACCTTGTATTTTTCTGTGCTTTAAGATTTTCCACACTTCGTCTTCATTTTAAATTTTGTTATTTCTTCTTTTAAATAGCCTTGTTATATATTTTTTATTAATTTGAAAGTATATTAATGTGTTTTATCAGTTAAAATTTTAGAATAGTACTTTAAAAAAATTTTCTCAATGTATTTTCAAATTATTTTCTTTTTACAGTTTTTTACTGGTTGGTGGATTATTATCTATATTGCTGCTCGATATCCTGACACAAAAGACTTTTATCATGCATATCATGTGTGTGGTGTTATTGGAACCATTGCTCTTTTTATGTAAGTCTATAACATTTCGTATTGACTAATAATAAAATAATGATAACTTCTTTGCTAGAAGTAATTTTAATATATATCAGGGAAGCTTTTGTACAGTAAAAATTGATGCTTGACCAAATAATACAATTTGATTTTGCAATAAACAGATTTAATCTCAAACTTTTATTTGTTTATTTGAGTTTTTGGCTCATTTTTCTGTTGAATAGACATTAGTGTTAATGTTAATTATAAGTTATAATTTTTACTAAAACTATTAGAAATTCTGAGATGACTGCTTGCAAGAATAGTGCTATTAAGTTTAAACTTGCTCAGTTTGCAAAAATACTTTATAAAAAAAATATTGAAAATGTAAGTATCTTTGCAACAAGCTAATTTATAATTTCTTTCAATTCACTATTCTTTTATCAATGTTTACTAAGTTTAGCATTAACAGTAAAGCTTCTAAACAAGAGCTTTCTATAGTATTTTGATGTATTCTTAAATATTTGTTTATAGATTTAATGCTAGTATTCTTATATATTTGTTTATGGATTTAATGCTAGAATAGCAAATTTAATTTGAAGTTTGTTATTAATTATTAAACCCTTTATATAAAATTATGAATTTATATGTATCATAGTTATTTATGTAAAGAATTGTATACATTAGCGGGAAAATTAATGATTATTAATTGTCTGTTTTATATTATATAATTAATAAGATCAAAACTTTTAAGCATAAGACATTTATATGCAATTTTCTGTTGAAAAATATTACAAATTATAATATAAAGAAATAAATAATTGTCATGTAAAGTTTTAAGTCATGGCAATGATTTATTTAATTAAATATTTTATTTGACTTAATTTTGAGAGTCAAAAATGATATGCTGATCTTGTGCTGTGCATGCAATTGTGATATATGAAAAAATGATGAGAAAATATTAGTTTCAAAAATTAGAGTTTAATAAACATATTAGAAGGATTTATTAACCAAAATAAGAGTTAAATTGTTAAGAGAATTTCTGTTTTGTTAGTCCTGTTTATTGTCCTATAAATTTAATCCTATTAAATTAATTTGGAAATTATGTTTGGACATAAAGTTAATGAACAGAAGTCAAAAAATGAAAATATTTAGAAAACATTGTAAGAAATATTGCTATTTAAAAGTTATTTTAGAACAGATTTTTTTGGATATTTTGAATAATTTAATAATTGTTTTCTAAAAATTTAATGTCAGTAAATTTTACAATTTTAGTCATACCTTTTAACAAAAAAGTAAATTTAAAAAGGGTAAAACTTTGCATTTTACAAATTAAAAAAAAAGGTTTTAAAAAATGTTAAATACACTATTTAATGAAAAACAATAAGTTTGATTCATAAATATTTGTAAATTTATATAAAATAAACTTAGAAAATCTTTTTTTATCTATTTTTTTAGGATTTGAATTTTAAAATTAAATGATATTGATTTCATAACATAATGATCAATGCATAATTATCAGAATAAACATATTAAGGGTTAGTGTTCAGATTTTCAATTCAACAATTTGTGAGTTTGATTATCACTCTAAGTGTGGACATTTGCTGTGTTGTGAAATCTACTTTAAACTTTGGTTCTAATTAGCCATCTTATTTGAAAAGTGAATATTGAGCAACAAACAAGCTATATGAAACAGTTTTAATCTATTAGCTGTAGATTAAATGTGTAAGTAGTATATTTGATTATTTTTTTAAAGATTTCTCTCTATTGTTTGTAAATCAAATATTGACTAAATCAATGTACATAGCAATGCAAGCTCCAGTGGCTCAGTAGCTTCACGCCGCTTCCTGTAAGCTCAGCAAAGTAAAGCATCATTTGCCGCGGGCAGTGGTTGGAAGGGTAACCATGGTTCACTCTCCTTCACTGGGTTGCTGGAACTCCGTGGGCTGGGGGCGTGTCCACGTTAATCTGTAATGTCCAAAGTCCTTCCGCTGGTGTGTCGTGGATATGGAAAGGAGGGTGCCAACTCAGGTGTGACCTCGTCACCTGATCGTGGTTCAAAATTACGAGACACCTTAGATTTAGGTTTAAAATTAGGGTGGTCCAAAAGAACCTAGCACCGCGACCATAGGTCAATTGTACTATCCCCCTCAGAAAGCCCTATTTGAAGAGACCAGTGGCTGAAGTAAAGTTCAGCAGACATTTTACAGGAATTTCCTGTAACATCCTAGGTTCAATCAAGTGCTGACCCAGGTGCTCAAATCTATGTGCAGAAAAAGTTTCACATTCACATAAGATGTGTATTGAAATTTCTTCCATATAATGACAACCTCTACAAGTGGAATCTTCTGAAACTCCCATTATCGTGAGATGTCTTTTAAGGTGGCAGTGTCCTGTAAGTAGTCCCGCTTCTTTCCTTAGACAGTCTCTATTGAGCTATAATAATTCTTGTTGCCTTTTGCTAGGGCACGTGTTATTTAATAGCCTTGCTTGTCTTTGATCATTGGCATTGTGCCAATTCATAAACTGTTGTTTTCTGAAGAGATCAAAGACATTCTTTCTGATCAATTCTTTGGAGATACCTAGCACTGGTTCAGGACCAGAAAAGTCAGTTGTTGATCCAGTCCTTGCTAGCTCATCAGCTAATTCATTGTCAGAAACACCAGAGTGCCCAGGCACCCACATTAAAGTGGTGGGGTTATTATTAGCTAATTTACACAGAGTGATATAACATTCCCAGACAAGAACAGAAGTTATTGTAGACTTCTGTAGAGCTAGTTATGCAGCTTGACTGTCAGAGCAAATGATTATTCTTTACGAGAATAGTTTCTGTCCAAGCATATTCTACTGCACATAAGAATGGCAAAGACTTCTGCTTGATATACAGTTGTATATTTACCCAAAGGGAATGATAACTGAGTGCCATCAGCTGGACAACAAATACCAGCCCCAGTATTGGAATTCATTTTTGAGCCATCAGTATACCAGTAAATACAGCTTTCACTGATAGCAACATTATTCCAGTCTTCTCTCAAGGGAAATTTGATTGTATAAGGCTTATCAAAAGCATGCTTAACAATCGTGTAATCAGTAGGCATATTTATAAAAGGATGACTAGTTACGTCAGCATTGAGGTTTCCCCAGGATAAAAATCTAGAGTATCTTATCTAGAGACCTGTATTTTTAAGCCTTTTCATTCTAAGTACTGCTTCTGCTTCAATACGCATATAAAGAGGATGCATACCAAGCAGAAGCTCCAGTGTAGATGTGGGAGTTGTATGAATACACCCAGAGATAGCTACACAAAGCATCCTTTGAAATTTTGCTAATTCTGCTTTAGCAGTTTCGTTTCTGATTTTAAACCACCAGACCACTGAACCATAGGTAATGATGGGACAAATAATCATAGTGTAAATCCAATGAATAACTTTGGGATTTAGGCCCCAAGTTCTTCCAAATGCATTTCTACAAGACCAAAAAGCTTTTTTTGCTCTTTCAATACAAAAGTTGAAATGCTTGTTCCAACTTAAGTTCATGTCAAAAAATACTCCTAAGAATTTAACTTCTTTGGAGCAAGTTAATTCTTGACCAAAAAAAAGGGATCTTTTTCAGATTAAGATTCTTTTTCTTTGTGAAGGCTGCTACCATAGTGGTTTTTTGAGTATTAACAGAAAGGCCTTCTTTTTTACACCAAGTCTCAACTTGTTTGAGGGTGCTGGACATGATGCTGGAGATTGTTTCAACAAACTTACCCCTGACGATTATAACTAAATCATCTGCATATCCAATGGTGGTTATGCCTGGTTTTTTTAACATCTCTAGAAGGGATTCCACAACATAACACTATAAGATGGGTGAAAGAACCCCTCCCTGTGGATAACCAGCTTTGGCTTGGATCATCATGTTTTCACCTAAAAATGAGGCACTGACAAATCTGTTATTAAGTAGATTTTCTATCCAAGAACAGAGTGTGTCATTAACTCCCTTTCTAGCAAGAGATTGTAAAATAGTTTCAATGGGTACCTTATCAAAGGCACCTTCTATATCTAAGAAAACAGCTGAAGCAAGTTCCTTAGCCTTAAAGTTCTTTTCCAAAATGAAGGATAGGTTGTAGATCGCACTATCAGTGGATCTACCAGGTTGATATGCATATTAAGAGTCAGAAAGTGGTTTTTCCACTAAGTAAACTTCTCTAATATATCTGTCTATCAGCTTTTCAATTGCCTTTAGAAGAAAGGATGTTAAGCTGATAGGTCTAAAAGATTTAGCTTCATAGTAATTATCTTTCCCTATTTTAGGAATAAAAATTACTTTTGTATGCCTCCAAGCAATAGGTATATGCCCGAAGGCTATACTTGCCCTAAAGATTCTACACAGAATTGGAGCAATGCACTGGACTCCCTCAATAAGCAGAGCCGGTACAATCCCATCCATTCCCGGTGATTTATAAGGTTTAAAGGACATTATTGCCCATCTTGTTCGATCATAAGTTATGATTCTTTTGGCAACATCCCATTTACTTCTACCACAATTTGTAGTAGGGAGTGTAAAATTAGGAGTACCATCTATTTCGTTGGAACCTGGAAAGTGAACTCTGAACAGTTCAGACAGTGTCTCTCTCCCAGATTCTGAAAACTTACCATTTGGCAATTTAAGAGTATTTAGACAGCAGTTCCTGTCTTTAGATATTATTTTAACGAGTCTTGCAGTAGCAGACACAGTTATAATGTCAGTGCAATAATTTCGCCAAGAATTCTTTTTAGAATTCCTGATAGCTTTATTATACGTGGTGAGTGCCAATTTATATTTCTGCCACTCACCATTCTTTTTGGCTCTATTAAAGAGCCTTCTACATTGTCTTCGCAATTTACTTAACTCTTTAGACCACCAAGGAACTAACCTTGGAGAGCAAGTATTGCTGACATCACAATTTTGATAGTAAGCTTGGAGAATGGCATGTTGCATGTGATTAACGGCCAACTCCAAATCTGCTACCGAAGATAACTTACCGAAGTCGCCTTCCTTGATAAGATCTTCTAGATCTTTTTTGTAGGAACCCCAATTGGTATTTTTTGTGTTCCTACCTACCACCTCTAGTCTGTTTGCCCCTTAAACAGAAAAGCTAATGTATTGGTGGTCAGATAAGCTTATTTCATCAGACACTTTCCAATCTTTAATAAAGTCAGCACACTTACTATTACATAAAGTGATGTCAATGACTTCTCTTTTATTTATAGTAATAAAGGTGGGCTCATTACCTCTATTAAGAATAAGTAGATTATAATACAAAATGTATTCTAAAAGATCCTCACCACGTTTGTTGCAATCACTACTTCCCCACATAGTGTGGTGAGCATTTGCATCACATCCTATGATGAGTTTCTTACTCAAATTGTTATAATCTAAAAGACTAACAATTTGCTCATTGAATGTGTCTTTATCTTCAAAAGGAAGATATGAAGACATAAAGATAATTTCATCTTTGATTCCTTGCAATAAACAGGATACTTTTACAGCAACATTATCCCCATTTAGGTAATTAACCAGAAGAAGGGCATTTAATTTGTTGCTAATAGCAATATATGCTCTTGGTCTCAAACAATATTTATCATAAAATATGTTAAAACCCTGAACATGTAGACCCAACACAGAACCATTGGAAGTCCATGGCTCTTGAATTAAAACAATATCAACCTACCCCCTAGTCATCTTCTTGCTAAGAATAGCTGAAGCTGATCGACTATGATGAAGGTTGATCTGTGCTACTTTGATGATACTTACCAGTGTGGCACCCAAAGAAGCTAAGAAGAAGCACTGCCTCCCAAGTCTCCATAAGTAGGGGACTTACTTACTTGAGTTTCCTGCAAAACCTTTTCTATCTCACTCTCAGATAGAGGAGAGCTGGGTTGCAGGGTTATATCAGAACCAGAATCTAAATCTAGTTCTTCAAGGTTGGGTAATTCGCTTTCCTTACTAGAAGTAGGAGAGGATTTACTTACTTGAGAGGAAGTTGCACCTTCTTGTTCAACTTCCATCTCTTCAATGCTCTGTACATCTTTCTGGTTTGGGTTCCAGAGAATTTTGAAAGTTCCCCAATCCAAACCAGTATAGGCACCATAATTTGCCTTTTTAATGGCTTCTGAGGCTTCCTTATCAACCTCGAAGATCCATCTAATAGAATGTGTCTCTACAGATTTCTGCAGAGTACGCCATTCTAAAGACTTCAACTCCGGGTTGAGTCTATTTAGCCGTTTCAGAAATATGGCAGGATCTTTGGTATGAGTGTCCCTTGTCTTAAAGGCCACCTTTACCGGTTTAGGTAGATCACTGGGATCCAGAACACTGAGCCCCTCACCACCAAACAGACTCTTGTTACCATGGAAGGATTTTTTAATCCATTCCACAGTTTCAAGGTCATCACATTGGAGAATTAGTGCCCCAGATACTAAGCTTAAGCCTCAAATCCTAGGCAGATGATTTCCTATGGGGACCTCATCTGTCCTGGTGAGAATCTCCAGCTGTATGGGGTCAATATCCTCCTTGTTAAGTTTGATGGTTGGGAAACCATCCTTCACAATAGCTGCTTTATGGCTTTTAACAGCCTGAGCAAAAGTCCCAGATTGATGATCATCTCTGGGCTTTTTGGAGGCAGTGTTGATGGGAGAAGGAGTTGAAACCTCGGACCTAAGTCTTTTGGGACCTTCTGCGGACCACCTTCTGAACAGTCTCCACCTGCTCCTTTGCTTTATTACAACGCCTTAGATTGCGTCTTTGTGATTTTGTGAGACCTCCTGGTTCTCCAACTGTGGTGCCAGTTTGCTGCCTTGCGGCAACTCTACTTCCTCCAGCAGCCAGATTGCCAGTGTTTTCCTTTTTGCCGGGATTCTGTTCCTTAGGAACCGTTTCGCCGGCTGATTGGATAACACCAGAAGATGTATCCAATCCTTTTTTATCATTTTCACTTTTTGTTTTTTTATTTTTTTCATCCATAACAGATCAAGGAACTGGGAGGAAAATATACAGTCACCACCTGCATGGCCTCCCTGTACAGGTGGAAGGCAAACATACAACGAGGTTTTGCCTGGTTCCTCAAGGGGCCCATTAGCGACACCATAACCCTGGTGCCATTCATCCATCAGCACGGAGCCTAACACCTTGGATTGGGTTACCTTTCTGTATTAGCCAGGTGTATTAGCACAGCCTTCTCACCATGGGTGACCCTAACAGGAACCTAAACTGAGTTTTGGTTCCAGATGTACATCACCTGTGCTACCTGTTTACACCCTCACACCACTAAGAGGTTACAGAATAGGATTTGTGAGTGTACGAGACACCTTAAAAAGAGCAAAGTTGTACTTTCACCTTTGTCGTGCTCTGATCCAAACGAAGGACGCTCTCTCTTGACTTAATTCGCACTGCCAAAGGCATAGCGAGCTTGGCTTGTCCAAGTGTCATAGGAAAACAACAACAACATAGCAATGCATGTGAATTTCGTTTTTGTGTTCAAAGAGAATTGAAATAGTTTAAATAAAATACAAATATTGATAGCTTATCTCTAAAAGAAATAATATTTTGTAAGTCTAGAGAAAATCTTGCATAGTTGAGTACAAAATAACTTAAAATTTATTCAAATTAGGATTAATTTTTATTGAAAAATTGGAAATTCTTCAAATATTGTTTATTTTCTGAAAATTTGGTGCATATTAAGAAAATGTTAATTCAGAGAATGTAACATTTTGATTTTCTTTCCTAATTTTTTTCTTCCCTTTTGATGTTATTAGGGTAGAGTGTTATCCATGTATAGGTTCTTCTATAATATTACTTGTTAAATTAACATTGAAAATTAGCAATAATAAACTGTAAGGTTGCTTTGATATTATGTTTCCTTACTTTTATTAATTATTTCCCATATTTATTAGGATTAATGCAGTTTCAAATGGTCAAGTTAGGGGTGATGCTTACACAAATGGCTGTTTAGGTCAAAGAGGTATGTTAATTTTTATCTTGTGATTGAGTTTGTTTTAGATTATATTTCCTAATACTCTTTTTAAGTTGGAATTTAATGAAGTAAATTTAATTTTTAAAGTTGTGATGTTTTTGGTAGACATATTAACAGATAATATTTAAACATGAATAATATTCATTGATAGTAAATTATTATTCATCAATAAAAAGCAGCATCCTATTTGCTACAAGATAGACTACAGTAAAATAATAATAAGTTTAAATAATTTTTCATTTTTCTTTATTGATTCTTAGTAATATAGTTCTATTATTATTTAAATTTACTCATAAAAAAAACTAATAGTATTTTTTTTATTTGTATTTACAAATTTGTTCTTTAATTATTGACAGTAAAATATTTAAGTATAAAGCATTATATTATTTATACTCTTGTTTCTAAAAGAATATTTTTTGAAACTTGTTCTTCAAAAATTTGAAGTTTGTTAATGTGTGCCGTCTTATGTATTCATTAGAAGAATTACATTTGTATGCAACAATGTGCATATTAATTAAAATGGTAAACATTTTATTCACTCATTCATTAATTGTGAATTACCATTCTATCTTGATTCAAATAAAACTTTTTAGTTTGCATGACAGATAGTTTTAGAAAATGATTTCATTGTATTTTGTTTTCATTTATCTTCAAAAAAAAATCACAGTTATTATTTATCATTTTGTTAGGTTCTCATTGTTTATTTAAAATATTATACTGTGTGAATAAATATGTGTATAGTCCCCAGAACAATGTTACTCATTTCATAAGTATGCCTTAACTTTTAAAAAATCTTAAGAAATATGTTTAAGAGATTCCATTTACTAACTTTGTATCTTCTTCTATCATCAGATTAAAATGCTTGCTTGACTTACAATGCTAATTTTGAAATGAGGAAATTATTTACACTTGTCTAGTATTTATATAATATCAGAATATTTCCATTCTACAAATTCTTTAAGGAGGATGTGAAAATAACTCAATCATTTCTAAAAATATTTAAATGAAAATTTTATGTCATTAAATTTGCAATACATATTACCTCTGACAAAAGTGTTGTAACTTCACTGTTTAAAATTGATCAATAGAAGTCATACATTTCACCTTATTAAGCACAAATTATGTATAAAATTACTGACATACAAATTTATAGCTATTAAATATTATATCTATAAAACATAATTTAAAATCCAATCCTTTATTAAAAAATTAAATATTCTTGAGTAAAATTTCTTGTCTGAAAATTGTTTGGTGAACATCTATTTTAAATTAAAATAGTAAAATAATGTTGCTAAATCATAGTACCGTATTTTCCTGTATATAATCCACAGCAGGGTATTATTGGCAGCAGTTTTTTTTCAGGTAAAAGGGAAAAAAATCTTGCATAATCCATAGCAATTTTTGTGTTAAATAGTTGAAAATAATATTTACTACTGATAATTTTCTGCCAAATAAAATAAAGACATAGCATGAGTAAAAATACAATAAATTGTATAGAAAACATTTATAATGAAAAAGGTCTGATAGAATCCACCACAATTCTAAGTGTGATAAACTGAAATAAAAGCACAACATTGCTCAAAATCCAAGATGATTCTAATAAAACTCATTGATGCTTAGTTTTTAATAATTTTTTCAAAACAAAGTTAGACATATTTTAAAAATAAAATATATTTGTTTCATGTATAATTAAGAAATAGATTATTTTTGGACAGCACATTATATAAATTTTTTCTTTTGTACAGCACATGCTTTATTTTTCTCCTTACGTCCACATGTTTGTCGCAATTTTTTTATTTGCTATCCATAAAGCTTTTAGCTTAAAATTTGGGGTATTACTTAAATGTTTTGGTAGCGAAACTACTCAGGATAAGATAGAATGTGAAATAATGTTAGTCATTTTAAATTGTAAAATCGTTCTGAGGAACCAAATTGTTCTTGAACTTATTTGGACAATGCTGATTATAGTTGAAATAAGCCATCCAAGTCATGGCACCATTTAATTTAGAAAACATAAACAGCATTTCTTTCAAAACGTTATTGTGAGCTTTCCGGTGGAGAATTTTTTTTATTTTCATTGGTAGTATGTAACATGCTCAAAGAAATTCTAAACTTTTTTAACACATAATCTGCAGAATATATACAGCAAAATATGATAAGTAAATTTTCAATTGAAAAATTTAGCTATTGTTAATTATTCATCTATACTTACCTATATTTACTTTTTCATAATAGATTGAAATGAAGCAAATTTAAACAGTTCTTAAGAATAATCAGTAATACCAGATTATTGTTTTTTCCCCCTCAGATATATTTCTATTTTATGAAAAAAATTTGCTACACCTATGACACACAAAAATTTTTTAAGATTTTATTATTATAAATCATTTTTAAAAAATTAAAGTTGAATACTTCAAGAATTCAAAGTGTGTCATATTTGATTTACAGGTGAATGACTGTTTAAAAATATTTATACCTATATAGTTTGATATTTTTAAGTCAGCTTAAAATAAATAAAATAAAATAAACCTTTTCAATGATTAATAAAATTCAATGGTGCTTTTATTAATTTTTAACAAAATTGAAACATTCTCTTAAATCAATGTTTCTAGTGGATATTTTAAATTATTTCATACAAATTGAATTAAGAAAGTTATTTAAATGCACATTTTTAATGTTTTGAATTGAATTTATTTAAAAATTTTGTATGTTGCATAATATATTGTTCATCTATAAAATACACATTGTTTAAAAAAATACTTGAATTAATTTTAATTCATTATTATATCTACAAAAGATTAAAATAACTTTAATGGGGTGCTTAATAAGCATAGGCTGTAGTAATTAGGAATAACTTTGTTTACACAAAACATAATGCTAAATTAGATGAATAAAGTAGTTATAAACCTAAATATTACAAATAAAAATTAAAACTTCAATTTTTGCTCATTTTTTTGTGCAATAAATACTACACACTAACATGGGTGGGGGAAAAAAAACGAAAATATGTACAAGAAAAAGACATGAACAAGAGTGCCATCTCTTGGCAATAATCATTACATGAACTTCCTGGAGTCCCATGACAACATCATGAAAAATGTTGCTGAAAAAGGTTCATTTACTGGTATTACATACCATTAAAAATGAACCTAATTGAATTACTCCTATAAATATTAATCAACCACCAGAATTTTTGAAAAAAAAGAAAAAGATTCTGAATTTTAAAGAGCTTAAAAAGAGTTTCTTCTTGTTGATCTTACTTATAAATTTATAATATCTAAAAATATACATTATTAGTGAAAATTTAATTTTTGCAAAATTGAATTATAGCTAGGAAAAAAAGCTGATTATTTTTTATTTATTTATGTTTTGAATGAAGAATACAACATTTTGATAACTTTTTTATGTTATTATTACATGAAGCTTCTTATGTTATTTAAATTCCTGAAGTTAAAATTAACAATGGGAAAAACTTGATAAATTTATTCAAGTTAAATGTAGAAACAATTATGTTTTATTTTAATTTTTTTTGTTTTTGTTAATAATTTTTATGTTTATTTATAAAATGAAACTTAATAATTAACATAACATTTATTTTATAGGAGCTAGAGTATGGCTATTCTTAGGATTTGTCCTTGGCTTTGGGTCATTGATTGGATCATGTTGGATATTATTTGGCTTGTATGTTATTCCTAGTGAGTATCAAATATTAACTACAATAAGTAATAAGTTAATTATTTAAGAATTGTAATCCTTATTTCATTTTAACACCATAATTTATGCATCATATCTCGGCTTTAATGCTATTTGTTGAGAAAAAATGCCACTAGTGGTACAAATTTTATCTATCATTTCTCCTATTGTTTTTATTGTATGGTAGCTATTTATTATATAAGCTGTTATTTAATTTTATGGTAAGTTATGTTTATTTTATGAAAAAAATGTTCTCTAAAATTTAGGAAAGGAATACATAATGCAGCTAAAAGTGAAATTCAAATGGTTCTTAGTCATAATTTTAACAAATGGTAGCAACTACATCTTTACATTATTTGTACTATATTACTAACTATGTAATTTGAAATAAAATAATTTTTAATTTATCATTTTCTAGATTATAATATAATCTGTCCTCTATTTATGCACTTATATTTATGATAGATAGAAAAATGCCTTTAATTTGAACGTTGACTTTTTAAAATAATGACACTATAAATATAATACTAAATTAATGTTTCCAATATATGTAAGGAGCTTTCATAAGAAATAACTACAAATTTAAAACAAATTACATATCATAGAATTCAGAGCTTTGCCAGCATGTTAAGGATATATAACAGTTTATTGCTTTTTAGTGATATGTTGTTATTGACTTTTGAACAACCAAAACAGTTTCACAAGATTTTAAAAAATTATATTCAAAAGCTGTTTTTCTATTTATATTCTTAAACTAATTGAGTAAGTAATCATATAAGTATGATTTATTGTTAAATATTCATTAATAATACATTTTTAAACAATAAATAGCTGTGGAGCTTGATTCTGTAAGTCATAAAAATTTCAGTATCTCCATAATTTAAACAAAATAAAAATATGTAGAAAGTTAAAATATGTTTAATATTCTGAATTTCAATGTAGAATTTATACTTTTTTTATACAATTTTACATTCTCTTAATTTCAGTATTATTGACACTTATTATTAAATATTGTATTTATTACAAAAATGTATAAATTTTGATACAGTGTACATTGTAATTCCTAAACATTTTTAGCTTTTCTTGCCATGATTTTTGTGTATAATTATTAAATTGGATGAAATCATAAGTATGATCAACAAAGGGAAAAGGAAAATAATTATTTCATTTTCAAAAAATTGTGCATAATTAAATTTTTATACTTTACCTGTGTAAATTTCTTACTTCCAGCTTTCAAAGATAGAAGAAATTCACCCTGCTAAATTGCTTATTTAATTAACTTTAGAGAAAAATTCCCAACTCTTACTATGTCTAAATTGGCAGTGCTATCTCAGGAAACTTTATTGGATTAAGAAATTGGATAAATGTGCAAAAAGTGCAATGTCCTTTATGAAATTAGACTAATATGTAAAATATTTTGTTGACCCCAAACTAAATATTATGTATACCCATACACATATGCATTCACCATTTATCTGCAACAGAGCAGCATTATAATGATTCACAATGTAACTACTTATCAGCAAAGTCTTAATTTGTTCTCTGTATCAGTGATGTTATTTTAAACTCATTGGGGACTAGCCTGTAGAATTCTTAAAGATATGTGGTTTAAAGCAATGTATTATTAGATAATAGGTACAAGCCACCAAAATACATTAGATATAATATGAAAATTTTGTTTAGGTTTTTTGTCAATTAATTATTATTATTTTAGTTTTCTTTTGTGGAAGGCCTTGTATACTAAGGCCTCAATTTGCAATTTAAAGTAGACCTAAACTACTATAAACATCCAAGCCAAATATGGGAATTAAATGGGGAATGCTAGAAAACTTTCACTGGAATAATATTTAAATTTTTACACATGTTTTTGAAAATTTTTACTTCTGAATTCAATGTAAATGCAATAAGCATGCATAGCTTTTTTTTTCTGATCAATCTTACTTGCCCATAAATTATGAAGTTAAATGTTGTGTATAATTTATGTACATATTTGGAATCCTAGCAAAAATAAAAAATCCAAATAGGTTTTTATTAATATTCATCTTATATTTGTTACTTTCAAATATTACTGCTTTTTGCTTTATAAAATTTGCAGAATATGTGTTAAAAGTTTCAAATTTCACTGTGTATCATATACAATTTATTAAACTTTTTTATCTGAAAAGCTTACCATAAAATTTTAAAAGTAATGCTATATGTGTTTTGGGAAATAAATAACAGATGGTGTTAGAAGCTTTCACGAATATGTTGGTATTGTTCAGCTATAATTAGTTTTATCCAGTTAAAATTTATGAACAAATGTTTTTTCAGGAGACAACACTTGTCTAGTGCCATTTTACATTTTGTTTTGATTTGAGTTATCTCGCTCTGAAAATATTGAAGTTCATGTATTCTAACTTACACTACAGATTTTAAACAAAATGTTATAGGGAAGGCAAATAAAATAGAATCAAAAGTGGTAAAAAGTAAAGCATGCACAATACAAAAAAAATGTAAAATGCAATGTGAATGTAAATTGGAAAATAATCCATTTCTTTCATTCAATTACTAACAAAACAAACATTTAATTTTTTAAATATCCATAACTTCATTTTAAAATTTATTAAAACTAAAAATTAATGAGTTTTACTTGAATCTTAGAATTATATATAATACTTGGCAAACAACCAGGTAATTTCATTTCATCACATTTGGGTATAAAGCAAACCCAATAAGATCCAATATGATGATTTTCACCATAAATAATTATTTCTGTACATATTTTTAATCATTCTGTGTATTTTTTATTTTATGGGATAGCATATTGTTATGAGCGTATACTTTCGACTATTTGCTAAAAAAGTTGCCACATATTATGCAGTGCGGTGGATTATGCTACACTTTTTTTCCTTTTAATCGAAAAAAACGCCTTGCATATAGTGCACCTATGCAGATTACATATAAGAAGATGCAGAATATACATTTTGTTTTGAATGATTTCCTCTTAGATTATTGGCAATGAAATATTTTAAGATTTAGTATAATATTGTATAAATAACTATTAAATTACAATACAAAATATGTTTCAGCTTTTCTGAGAATTGCTTTTTTTTATAAAAGTTACCTTATTAATTATTTTATGTTTGTTTTTAAAGTGAAAAATCCTCAAGGACCTGGAGTTGCAGTTTTCTTACAAAACATTTTCATTTTTCTTGGGTAAGTGAAAAAAAATTTTAAGCATACATTATAAACTAGTGGTGTTTAAATTTAAAACTTTATACTTGTAACCCAGAATAACTGTGAATGTTATTCTAATTTATATTTTATGGATGTAATGTATGAAAAAAAATTTTGTTCTCCAGCCATGCAATTGATCAAAGTTCGAATAATATGTATTCTTTTCTTAATATCATCCTTCATTTGCTTCAGCTTATGTAGAATAATCATACTGATAGCACTGTATCCTTTCAATTTACTATATTTAAAGATCTGTGTGATAGATTAGATCTTTTTTATACCAACACAAGAAGTGTTGACAGACAAAGTACCAATGATTTTGGTGGCAATCTGAATTTCCTCTATCCGGCAGATTTTTCTGAGAATATTATTTTCAGAAAAATCTTCATATTCTGCTAAGTTGAGTAAAGCAATAAAATAAAATTAATCTTTTTTATTACTTTGTAGTTTTACTAATGAATTTTTTAAAATAACACATTAAATCTGTTTGAAAGGTTGAGTAATTTAAAAAATCTTGGGATTAAAAATTATTAAAAAAGACATAAATATAACAGAAAATCATATTGATGTTAATAATTAATCACTTTTGACTTTGAATATAAAGCTAGTTATTAATTAAACTGAAAAATAAAAAAAATCAGGCTGTCAAATATCATGTGAATATTTAATAACTTATTTTTTTACCTTAAAAAGTAATATATTATGATTAACAGCAATTTTCTTAATTTCAGTTTCAAAAAATTCTAATTCAATTTGAAAAATTCAAAAAATTTTAGGTTTTAAGAAAGAACCAGTAAATACTATATGGATATCCAATCATTATTTTTGTAATATAACATTTGTATAATTTTCATTGATATCAATCAACAGTATTAACTAAAGTTTGAAATTTAAAAGAATTACAACAATATATATGTATATATATAACGAAGAAATTTCTTCTCTTCTGTTATTTACCTGCAATACTCAACATTCTTTCTCAACTATTTCTGTTTAAATAATTTTGGAAGCATTGAAAAAAGTCTTGGAAACATTGATATATTTCATATAAATGATTACCCATTAAATAATTTTAAAACTCTTAATAATTCATGAAATTTAATAAATGGTTATTTAAAAGTAGATATCTGAAAATTTTGTTACACAAGGCATGCATATATATTTAGGCATTGCTTAAATTCCTGACAATAAGTTAAATATAGCATTTAATTTATTGTCATTTGCTATTCTGCCTTTTTTCTCGAATAAAAAACTTAATGCAAGAATAGGTATAAAAACCCTTAGTAATATATACAGTTTCTATTTCATAAGTGACTCTTATGAAATATAAACTGCCCACATTATTATTTAAGCATTTTGAGAAAGTTTATGCCATATATAAAAGCAAACCAAAATTAGGTTAGTTGGCTCTTGTTCAGCTAACATTAACTAATTTTCACTTCATAAATTATTATAAAATTTATTCCTCTGCAATGTACCTTCATCCTGGTTTGTGAGAAGTCACTTAAAAATTTCTCGCAAATTGACATAAGTATATAATTATGTATGAAGTAAATAATAATGTATGAAGTTCCAAGAAGTGTATTTTGTGTAGAATTGTAATAAATGATAAGAAATGTATAATTTTAACAAAATCCTCCCTTGGGAAAACAATGGCAGCATATTTGTACGGTCTTAAAACAAATTGCCTAACAGAATTGTTTTGAACATAAGGTTATATTTAATGTGGTAGAGTTTTAGGGTATTTCTTTGTTTTAAATATAGTTCCATTCTGCATGCTTCCTAGACTTTACTCCATCTTTAAAGATATTTTGCTCTTTAACTCTTTATTATTTTATGTGAGCTTTTGTCTTATGCGTCTTTCCTGAAGTGGCATTGAAGCACACTTCATTTTTATGAAGGGCAATGCACTTCCACACTGAACTCCTGCAACTGGGTAGTTATTAGAAAAGGAAATTGCTCAAAAACTAAATTGAGTATTAGCTCTTAATGTTACCTCTAGATGATGGCACAATCGATGTTAGATTGTTATTGTATTCACACTTGTTGTTATATATATATATATATATATATATATATATATATATATATATATATATATATATATATATATATATATATATATATATATATATATATATATATATTACTCTCACTATCATATTACTGTTGACTAAAATAAAGATTCAGTTCAGCCACAATAGCTTAATGATGAACTAGTCGAGTCAGGACTGGGTGTAGTATTTAGATTTATGTGTGTGAAGTGAAATAATATCACCAGTAAAATTGTCATGTGATGTAATCAGGTGGATGATTTTAATCAACTTTTCCTGTTTGTTTCTATTTTCTTTACATTTTATGAAATTCTTAAGTTAAAATATACTCGCATACCTTCCTTATTGAAAATTGTGTACAATTCCATTGAATCAGTATGAACTTGATTTCTTATCAATGAAATAAAGGTAGAAATAAATTATTTAATATACCTGGTGCAAAATGTCCTTTCAATGACTAGTTGGTTGAGAAAAAGCTGTACAAAAATTTACTTTTGCCTAGTTACAAAAAACATGTGCTCATTATCTAGTTTGTATAAAAGATGTCTGTATTTCAAATCTTGGCAAATCAGCTCTCTACTTTTTTAAAAAAAAATGTATTTATTAGATCTGCCAAAATCTAATAAATTAAAAAAAATGGTGTGTCTGTCAAAATATCTACTGATTTTAATGATTTTTTCACTATTACTGCTCCTATTAAAGAACCCAAAAAATGCCAACCCAAAACATGTTCTAAAATTTAGATTCATTTGTTTCTTGGGATTAAATTTTAAAGGCTGAAATTCTGTAGGTCTTTAAAGTTTTAAAGAGTGGATTCAGCTACTGCTTTCGTAAAAATATAAATTACCTATTTCAATCAATGTTTCCAGGCTATTGCATAGCCATTCAGTTGTGTTAAAAAAAACTGTGTTAATTTGACAGTTTTTTGAAACTAAACTTTATTTTTCCAACTTATTGCTTGAAAAAGTTAAGAATGCTAGTAATTATGCTATTCTTTTATTTGAGAGTTTAAATGATCATTTGTAAATAAAACAGTTGGACTAAGATAATGCTACTGTTAAATGACATTATTACTCATTAGATATTTTAGGCCACTCAACTGGAGATATTTTATTTGCAAAGTACTTAAAATTAAAAACAAGAGGATTACTCCAATAGTCAATGGTTAGTGTGAATGTAAATTGCTCCATTTTTAATAAAATGACTTTTTTAAAAAAAAAGTGAACAGGATTCAAATATTATTAATGCTGGAAGCTAGCAGTCTAGATATTCTACACAATTCTTACAGCCATGGACGTTCCTCCAGAATTCCCAAAATTAAGCCAACAACAAGTTCTGTTTACTGAGTGTTTAAGGACTCACCCGCTGGTGGGGATGACATTGGTAGCCTTGGACTTTTAAAGATTCGTAAGCATTGATAGTTAGAAAATATTAAGTATTTTTAGCAAATTACTTTGAAATTTTGCCATATCTTGAAACTTATGTTTCATTTGTTCAAAACAAAAAATTCTCTAATCCTGGTATCAAAACTTTTAATATTGTACAGAAATATACAAAATATGTTCTTTTTTTCTCATAAATGCAATTTTTTTTTATATTTATTGCTCTGAAAGTGGATCGTTTTCTGACACTTCATCAAACTGATAAGCCAATGTTGCCACTTATCTCAGATTTTCATGCATTGTTGTAAAGTAGAGTGCAAAAGTTTTTAAAAAATCTTTGCTGTCTGTTTCTTCATTTAAACTTATTAATATTGATGTAACCAGTAAAGAAAGTCAAAAAGATGCTAGTCAATTAGATGTTGGATTCTTTTTTCTGAATTTCATATATCTGATTACTTTCTGTGGAGTTAAGACAAAAAATACCAGTTGTGTTGTGCTTAGGTTTTGCACCTTTTTAATTTTATATTAATTTAATATGTGTACAATATTTTACAATATACTAACAAATGTTTAATGAACAAAAATTAATATTTTATTATGTATGTTTCTTGATAAATGTTTGAGGACTCACTAACTAAATACTTAATATTGTAAATTACTTTTCATAAAGTATTTCCTTTAGATATTAATAATTTGGTTTTTATTTTGTTTTTGCAGAGCTCTTGTTTTTAAATTTGGACGAACTGAAGATTTATGGGGTTAAAATGAAAAAAGTTTTAATTGTGATTATGCATTTTGTATTAAAATAAAAATTTCAGATGCTTGTTTTCATTTTCTAGTTTTTTTATATAAGCCTAAACTTATCATTTATGTATTATTACTATATTTATTTGCAGTATATACTTAAAAATGTTTTTAAATGTATTAAGATCAGTTTATTGTAACAAAAAAATTTAAATATTAATATATATTATTATGCTTTTTTTATTCAACTCTTAGTTTCATAAAATAGTGTTTTATTTGTATGCAACTAAAAGTTGAAATATTTTAAGATTTGATTTAAATAACAATACATTTTTTGTGTACACTGAGACATTTGTAAATAGTATCAGAACATGATTTTTTTTTTATTTATTGAGAATTGTGATGTAAATTGTATTTGTGATCTCATCAGATTTACTTTTGTAAACAATATTTGTCAACCATTTGGTATCATTTTAAGTAAAATAGATATATTACTTATTTTTTGTTTACTTTTTTACAACAAGATTGTTTTCAAATTATGTATTAAAATAATTTTTTTAACAAATACAATTGTTGTGATGTTTTTAAAGTTATAGAATTGAATTTGAAAATCACTTTATTAAAAATGATAACATTATGCTTGCTGCATTTAACTATTTCTTTATTTTAGATTTTTAAAAATTTAGTTGCATAAAATAATAAAATATGTCTACAACTCATATTGTTCTTGTATTAATTTAATAATAAATTTTGTATACAACTTACTAATATTTCTCATCATTTACTGTTTAAGTAGCTTGAAAAATGTTTTAATGTTACATATTCATTATTTCTTTCAAGCTTTGCAGTTGAAATGTTTCTTCTTAATATTTATATGTATACATTATTAAAAGAAATAGTTAGATTTCTTTATTTTGTGTGTTACAATTATTTCTGGGAGATTCTTACATGAGAAATTTACAAATCACCCATGTTAAATAAAAAACAGTTTAGTAAATATTGCATCAATGTATATATGATCTTGAAAAAATAAATGAATTTGTTAATTATAACAAGAAAAACTTAATTGTAACTAAACACCATTTGTCTGATAAAGGCTTTTTGAAATTGTACTATTTATCCCTATTTAATTTTTTTCATTAAAAATATTACTTGAAAACTAAGAAAAATAAATTTTTAAGCATTTCAAAGGTTATAATATATATATATATATATATATATATATATATATATATATATATATATATATATATATATATATATATATATATATATATATATATATATAAATTATTAAATACAATATAACATAATATATGCCTATTTACTAATGCCAGGGAATTAAGTATTAATAAAATACAACATCAGCAAATATGTTTATATTTGGCAACCCAACCAGCACAAAAGCAATTAAAGACAGATATGCCAATAATATAAATAAGGTAATTTTAAAGTCGATAATATGAATGAGACAAAAATTTTAAAATAACAAATGAAACCTTGCAAATCAAAAGTTAAGAAATTAAAAAGCATAAAGACTGTGTCTTCATCAGATGTGAGATGATCAGTTATGCTAATAAGAATTTGCAGGGTTTTTGTCATTTTTGTTTCTAATTTTTGTCTTATTTGTATGATCGGTTTTCAAATTATATTTAATGTTTATCAATTAAAATATATATGGTGTTGGAGATAACTCAAAATCTGTTTTAGTAAATTTTTTCTTAGCAATAAATTTAGTATTTATTCAAAAATGATAAATAATTTAATTGTTAAAAAGTAATTGATTTTAAAAATTTATGTATGGTGAACTTTATTAAAAATTATTTGCTTTTTCTCAATTTATGTCAGTAGCATTTGTTTCACAATTTTCAAATAACTTGTTTCACAGATATCAAATTTTTCATGTATTAGTATTGAACTGTTTTTAATATTGATGTGAATAACAGAAATCAGTTTTGTATACTTGTTATTTTACTGAACAGAAAGAATTCTGTTAAAATATAAGAAAAATGTAAGTAAACTTTTCAATAGCTTTTCAAATGAAAATTCATTTTTTCAAAGTAAACCATCAATATGTGATGATAAAAAATTAAATTGAAATCAAAGATTTAAAAATTTAATTTAAATGATTAAAATGCTTGCCTGTGTCATAAATAAATTTTACAATTGCTTATTGTTTTTATACTTTGGAATGAAAATTGAAAATGAATTACTAACTAAAAATTATCATACAACTGATATTACTCAATTCTGTATTTTATTATAAATAATTCTATTATAAAGTTAATTTTATCTGATCATTTTAAAGCATTACATTCTTTAATGTAATGCTTTAAAATGACCAGTATTCATCAGTCATACATGTAAAATGACTTATTAGTTCGCCTGTGTTCATGTAGTTGGCTTAATGCTGTTAAACTGTTTAAATCAAAAACCCATGTCAATGTCTATGAAATGTAAACATTTTCACTACTACGAAAAATTTAGTATAAACTTATTTGAATGAAAAATATTCTTTCAGTTTTGGTAGCAATTAGAAAATAGGACTGTTTATTAATGCCAGGGAAATCAAATAGAAGGCTGGTGGCCTAGTTGGAGCGCGAAACGCTCCAAAGGCACAGGTCCGAGTTTTGATCCTCATGCTGGGCAGGGTTGATTCAGCTTTTATCCGCTCAATGGTTTGATAAAACATCCAAGCCTTCTTGGGAATTAAACACGAGTGTTTCACATTAGGCTGACACTCCTAACCAGGACACATACTTCACACCCCAGGGCCCTCGGTCACAAAGACAAATATGGGCACTATATTGGCCTTGTGACCCACATGGGCTGTCATGCCATTGGTTTAATTTAGTTTTAGTTAATAGAGAAATCACAAATCTCCTTTGAAATGGTAGTAACTAAAGGTAGATTTAACTTTTTAAAAAAATTATTAATTAATAATAAATATTTTACAATATAAGAAAATCCTTATATATATAGAGTGATCATTAAAATTAGTTTTGTATTATACATTGTGATCGGCCACAAAGTTATTATAGTTTTTTTTTTTTTTAAATTAAGTTTTTCTCTTATATTTTATAATAAGTTAATAAATTTCACTCTTTATAAAATATTTAAGAAAAAATATTTCATTTTATATTGCAACTTTTATTTTTGAAGAAAATTTTTTCAAGTTTTTTTAACAAAATTATTCACAAAATAACTTTAAAATCAGTCAGTTTTTTGATTGTGAACTAGCTGGAGCATTTCATTTGCATGACTTGAATTGTTTTCCAATTAACTATTTTGTACAGTTGCATCATGTATTTCAATATATGTAAGTATTTTTCATAATATCTTATGCTTCATAAATGTTGGTTTCAAATTATGAATATGAACACAACTACAATTTAACTACACAAAATACTTTAGATTTTTTTTATATAAGGAAATCAATATATAATATGCATTAAATATTTCACACTTTAGTATATTAATTCTTAAAAAACATGCAATGAAATTTAGATTTATAATTTGCTTGAGAAAATAATAACTTATGCATAATCTTTTGACATATATTGCATATTTGGGAAAATAAAAATTTGATGAGCTTAAGTGAAAAATATAATGATCTCTAATTGAAATTAAAAACTGTCATTTTGCTTCTCATTCATAATGAAGGGTGACACATTTTATTATTCCAAATGTTTAATAACAAAAAGAAATTTTAGTGAATTATTAATCAATGCACTACATTCACTCTTTAAAACAATATTACATATTATAAGCTTTTTCTTACTCGTAAATAACTGAATTCAATCTAAATCAAAATTAATACGTTTAAATTACCATATTTGAGATTTAATATCTTTTAAAAAATAAGTATTGAAAAGAATAGTGGTAAATTAAAAATAATGGTAAATTTCTGTGAAAGATAAAAAAAAACAAGTTTTAGTATATATTCATTGCAGTCTGTTTTATACATAAGTGTATATATATATAATTTGGATTCTGTATAGTATTTAGAAGAATATTGTAGTAATCTTCATGGAGATTGTGGGAGAATTCTATGCGAGTTGTCAGTAGAAAATATCAATTCTGAACTGAACACTCTTAGATATCATTAGAGTTCCATTGTACTTAGGTTAAGGTACTGTGCAAGCTAAAATAAATGTTGCACTAGCATGCTTCCTTGTACCTAGCCTTGATTTGGACTCTATCAGTCGGGTGGAGTCTGTGATTTTGAAACAGGGACCAGAAGATCCCCAAAACTTGGCCTGTCCTCCCCCCCAAGCTATTGTTTCACTTGGAGGACGTAGTGACAACGCCCAGTTTTAACGTTTCCCAGTCGCCTTTAGCGGACACGACGAGTCTTCGATGAAGCTGTGATTCTAACTCGCTACCTTCTGATTATGAGAATGACGCCCTAAAATAGATGTTTTATTTTGTGTACAAGATATTTTTGCATAAATACCCCATTATCCTCCTGGAAAATTTCATCTCTTGTAGAAAACAAAATTTGCTTCATAGGATAAACTTAACTACCTAAAATGTTTCTACTTCACGATGATCCGTCGTATCAGGAATAAGATTAGGGTAACAAGAAAACAAGACAAGTGCCCATTTTATGACAGATCCACTATCATATTTTACATTGAGAATCCAATCACAATCACAGGACTGCATGTGTCCTGTTGTCGGAATGAATGTTAAAGATAGTTTGTCTGATCACATAACAATTTTTTATTTATCAATTGCTCAGTTGTGTGGTTCTTGCATCCTTGTAAATAAAAGTTGACATTCACTTTTTTGATAAGAGGCTTAGAAATTGTTGCTCGTTTCTGAAGATTCGCCATAACTATTTAGCTGTGAAGTTATTGACTAGAGTTTTCTTAAAAAAGCATTATAATCCGCTAAATATGTATTCGTCTATGATATTGAAATTCTTTTTCCACCCACTATTTTCCTTTGCAAAGCTTGTCTTGCCATGTTCTGTGTATATTATAAAGACTTAGGACACATCTTGTAGGAACGCCTAAAAGAAGGGATAAACTTTATAATCTAGAATCTTTCAGATTGAGATCTGACGTTTTACTCTTAACAAAAATTCATATAATGTATGTAACTATACTAAATATTTATCTCTTATACTAAAATGATACTTTTATATTAAAAAAAAACGATACCTAGGATTATATTACGAAGCGTATTTCTCAAAATTTTATTAACAATTTTTTTTCCTTTGATAACCACTTATATATGTAGCTGATAAAACTGAAAATGAGCAGTATTTATCTTAAGTCATTAGAATATATTTACTTTTCTAATTAAAATAAAATAAAGGAAAGAAACATCCTTAATTTTTTTTCTATTATATTAAATATTTTAAAAGATTTTTAACTAGGTGAAATATTCACTAAAGTTTAAAAACAATAGTGGTAAATCCAAAATCTATTTGGACATTTTAAAGAGTTGCAAAATTAAAATTAATTTATCCAAAGAGGTGTAACTAATGCACTTTATTGTAAATTGCTGTTTTCAAGAGGCTTGTAAATAAAAATAAAACCTACAAATAGGGCCTTAATGTCATTGAATGGGGCCATGAGAGCATCTTTCAGAAAAAAAAGAATATTTTAATCTAATTAGAAAGATATTACTTTGTAGAACTAAAGGATGCTTTTCCTGAGGCCTGAGCAGCTACCAGGCGCGTCGGCAGGTGGTGGATCGCCGAACGTCCTGTAGGAATGACTGGATAGCCTTTAATATAGAATCAGAGGTCGCGAACCAGCTCCCGTAAACCCTGGGGTTATGCGACCCGTGCCTAGGGTTATTTGGCACCACGGTAATAGTGTCTTAACGGAGCCTCTAGTTGCCTGGGGAACTTTTAGAGTATTTTGCCTTGCCCAGTAACTCAGGCAATGCTGGGTGGACTGTTATATTACCTGAGCTTATTGATTGTTATCTTATGGCTGAAAAGACAAAAAAAAAAAAAACCTTTCTGCATTTGCAGGTGAAACCTCTGAAGTAGACCTTGCTGAAAAAGACAAGGGAACCCAGAGGCAATCTAGTGAAGAGGCAGCAATGAATCCTTCACAGGAGATAGAAATGACTTCCAAACCATCTTCTTCTAGTGAGAGTCAGGAAGCTCTCGCTAGCATGACTAACTCTCTGACCAGATTCAAGCTCAAAAAGAGACTTTCTGGTGCCCAGAAAAAGAAGCTGGTAAAGGAATGCAAAGTCGCCGAGGGGACTTGGGTTGAAAAACCCAAGGTAACCAAAGACGAGAAGCGTCCCGCGAACCGGATCGACCAGGGCAAGGCTGGAAAGGCTGCCGAGAGAGAAGGACATGGGGGATTTATCTACAGGGTGGCTCTCACGACGATCAAGTTGGCTGTGCTCATAGAGGGTAATCCGGAAAAACGGCTAACAGAGGAACAGGCCTTCGACCTGGAACTCTTGTTAACCGAGAAAATAGGAAGACATGAGGAGGGTTTTGCCCCAAACTTCCTATCCTGTAAACTTGAGAATGAGGCATTTATTGTCAACTGTGCAGATCTGGGGAGCTCAAAGTGGCTGGAACAGACTGTCAGTGACATAAGCCCCTGGCAGGAGCAAAAACTCTTAGTGGGTGAGGCAAGGAAACTTGTCAGAACCACCAAGATAACTGCAAAACTGCCAAAAATCTGTAGTAAACTGGAGCCTTAAGAGGTCCTGAGAAAAATCGAGGCACAGAACGGTGGGGTCACTCCAATGGAGTGGAACTTTCTTAACATCAAGAATGACCCATCTGGGCGGACCATTGTTCTTAGTGTGCCTGAACTAGATGCTGCCACACTTGGTGTAAGGGAATATAAGTTTCATATCGGACTTTATCAAGTGCAGGCTAAAGTACTTGACAAACCCGCTCCTGCCGATGAGGGTGAAGGTAGTTCAAGCCAACCTCCACCACAGTAGAAGTGGTACCACTAACCTCAGTAAGAAGTTTCTTGCTGGGGATATACACCTGGCCCTGATTCAGGAGCCCTGGCTGGTTAGGGGGAGAATCATTGGCCTCAAAGGAACTAAAGGTAAGCTTATCTATTGTACCAATAGCAACGCTAGAACTTGTAGACTCTTACATAAAAACATTGAGGTTTTACCACTCTCTGAATTTATCCTTAGGGACCTGACAGCTGTGAAAGTCAGACTCAACGTAGAGGGAGGGGACAGAGAAAATGTTTTTGGCTCTGTGTACCTGCCCTATGAAGAGAAGGCTCCACCTGACCATTCTCTGCACAAGCTCATGAACTTTTGCAGAGACAACAACTTACAGGTAATCCTAGGACTAGACTGTTATGCTCACCATGTTGTCTGGGGAAATACAGACACAAATAAAAGAGGTGAGTGCCTTTTAGAATTCATTCTAAACTACGGGTTAGATATTCTAAATGAGGGCAACGAACCAACTTTCATTACTTCCAATCGATCTGAAGTAATTGACATTACTATAGCGACAACGCTAATTAGTAAAAATATCAAAAATTGGAAAGTAGATGGTAGACCTTCTGGCTCAGACCTTTCGGGATTTGGTGGTGGTGTTCGGTGTGAGAACAGAATCACAAGATTTTAATTCAAGGAACGTTTATTAGATCTTCCCTCAACATAAGACGTTCGCGTACCAAGTGGCTGGGGTCGATCTTTTTCCCTCTCTCCCTGGACTATCACGTGGTCCGGCATGCCTTTATTCATATGAATAACATACAAACATGTTGCTATTTTCAATATTGTGAATTATAACAACTGTTGACATATATTGATGATTAAATACAGATGAAACCATGAATTTATATACCTCGCAATGTTTTACACATATTTTAGTTATACATATATACAAGACATTATTTATCTATATTCAGTATTTAAATGTTTTGGAAAATGAACTTTCCTACCAAATCTAGTAGTGCGCAGTGGTTGTGAAGGAGTCTGAACGTCAGAACTATCAGCAGCTTTGTTTGACGCGGTTAATTCGATATTATCCATTTCATCTGAGAACTGATATGCTTGTTTTAATCGATCGATGGAAACGGTGTAAGGTTTACCGTTAATGTCCAAAACAAAATTTTTATCAGTTCTATTGGTAACTAAATGCGGTCCAGTGTAAGAAGGTGCTAGCGGTGGGTTAACCTTATCTGATCTTAAAAATACATGAGTGCAGGTTTTTAACAAGAATTTACATATGTTTTGGATTGCGGTGGTGATTGGATTTAAATCTTTCATCATGTTAATTAGGTTTGATACATAAGTTGAGTTAACACACTGATTACTTAAATTACTTGAAACGAGGTCACATGGTAATCTAAGAGTTGTGCCATACACTAGTTGGGCGCTAGTTGCTTTTATGTCGTTTTTAAGAGCCGTGCGTAAACCTAATAATACGATTGGCAATATTTCTGTCCAATTTGTTTGATTGTGAGCTTTTAAGGAGGATTTAAGGTGTCGATGCATTCGTTCGATAATGCCATTAGCTTGAGGATGATAAGGTGAAGTTCGAATTCTATTACATCCTAACATATTTGTGAGTTTGTGAAATAGGTGTGATTCGAAGTTTCTGCCTTGGTCGGTAGTAATAGTGACAGGAGATCCAAATCTTGAAATCTACCCGCGTACAATTGCACGAGCAGTTGTTTCTGCTGTCATATCTTCTGTCGGAATGACTTCAGGCCATCTTGTAAATCTGTCGATAATGGTCAAACAATATTGTTTTTCCTCAGAAAGAGGTAAGGGTCCAATAAAATCAATATGTATGTGTGCGAAACGAACATCCGGTGTGGCAAAAGTACCAATGGGAGATTTAGTATGCTGAGTTATCTTAGCTTTTTGGCATTTAACACAGCTGCGAACCAAATGTTTAATATGTTTGTGCATACCAGGCCAAACGAATCATTTCGTAATTAATTCAATAGAAGCTGCAATACCTGAGTGAGAAAGAAAGTGTATATTTTAAAATATTTTTCTGCGCATACATTTTGGAACGAATGGACGAGGGGTAGTTTGTGAAAGATCGCAATAGAGGTTAATATTTTCCAGAGGAAAGTAATGTTTTTCTAACTTTAAGGAAGTATTATTCTCAGTTAAAAGATTTTGCAATTCCTCATCTTTTGATTGAGCTGAGGCAAATTCTTTAAAGTCTAGTATTGAAGTAGATATTTTGTCTATCTCAATGTGAGAGAGAGTGCATCTGCTACAGTGTTATCAGATCCTTTTGTGTAACGAATGTCAGTGGAAAATTGGGAAATGAAATCTAAGTGACGTAGTTGACGAGGACTGCATTTGTCAGGATTTTGTTTAAATGCATAGCTCAGACGTTTTTGGTCACTAAATATGACAAAAGATCTACCTTCTAGCATGTGTCTAAATTTTTTTATAGAGGAATATATAGCATATAACTCGCGGTCGTAAGTGGACCAATTTCTTTGAGATTTGCTTAACTTAACTGAATAAAAGGCTATGGGTTCCCAATTGCTATTTGACATTTGCATTAAGGAACCACCGATTACTACATTTGAAGCATCTACCCATAAACTTAGTTCTGCTCCTGGGATAGGGTGTCTTAGTAGCGTTGCTTTAGCAATTGCTTGTTTTGTATTTTCAAAAAAAAAAAAAAAAAAGATTTACTTGTTTGTCCCAATTTAATTGCTCCTTGTCATTTGCACCAGAACGAGGGTGCTTCTTTTTGTTTTTATGGCCTTCCAGAAATTTTACTAAGGGTGCTAGAATTCAGCTGCTTTTGGAATACACCTACGATAAAAATTAAAAAGTCCTAAATATCGGCGTAATTGAGTTAGAGTATTCGGTCGAGGAAATTCTGAAATACATTTTACTCGGTCTGGTAAGGGTTCAATATCACTACTCGATACTTTAAATCCTAGAAATTCAATAGTTGATTTACCAAACTCACATTTTTCTGTATTTATGCATAATCCATATTCATTTAATTTGGAAAATAATAGGTCTAAATGAATTAGATGTTTGCTTTCCGAACTGGAGGCTATAAGTAGATCATCTACAAATGCGTATACAAAGGGTAAGTCTCGCGTTACTTCGTCAATAAAGCGTTGAAAGGTTGAGGACGCGTTACAAAGACCAAATTGCATGCGCAGACTTTCAAACAGACCAAAGGGGTGCAAATCGCAGTTTTGTGTACGTCTGCAGGATTAATCAAAATTTGGTGATATGCTTTGACGAGGTCGACATAACTAAACACTAGTTTGCCATGCATATCTGAGGTAAAATCGGTTATGCAGGGAATCAGATAATGCTCTTTAATAGTTTGTGCATTAAGGTCACGAAAATCACCGACCGGTCTCCACTCGACAGTACCCTTTTTAGGCACCATATGCAAAGGAGAAGCATATTGGCTTCTTGATGGCCGCATATGGCCCAGTTCAATCATGCGCTGAAATTCAGCTTTTTCACTTTTTAGACGGTCAGGTGCTAAGCGTCTAGGCTTAGCTACAACTGGTGGACCTTTGGTATTAATATAATGAACTGTATTATATTTTATAGGCATATCCGGATCTGGTAATTTTGTAATATCTGGGTATTTTGACATTATTTTACCATATACATTATTTACAAAAACAGATTTTACAGAAAATATTTTACAGCTAAATATTTTACCATATATTTTTAAATTCGTTGTGTTATCTACAAGACGTTTATTCCTTAAGTCTGGGTATAAATTAAAACGATATAAAAAATCTGCACCTAATATTGCACTGGATACATTACAAATATAAAATGAGTAGGTAAAATTCCTTCTTAATCTAAAATTGACAGTTACCGATTTCCGACCTTGATAGAACTGCCGTTAGCAGCGCGAAATGTCTGAAGAACGGGAAGTGTGCGTTCTTGTTTAGAGGCGACAATTATAGAAGCATCACTCCCTGAATCAACAAGAAAACACGTACCTGTATTTTTGTCCGTTATGAACCTGTATTTTTGTACGTTATGAAACCTGCGACGAGATGTAAGACTTTCGGAGGAGGAGTCCGTCGAAACTACTCTCCCGGAGTAGCGTTTCCCCGGAATGCGCATGGAGGAGTACATTTTCGAGCCTTTTCCTTAAATCGGGCATGATAAAAGCAAAGTTTTTCCCGTGAAGAAGATCGTTGCCGATGGTGAAAATTCTGCTGGCTCCGATTCTTTCTTCTCGATCTGGATCGTATTTCCGCAATTTCCTTACGTAGCTCCTTTACTTCCTCGTAAAGGGAATCGAAGTTGGGTTTCTTTTCTACGGTGAATGATGATTGAGTAGGATCTTGATTGGAGACAGCAAAGGCATTATGAGGATGAATTTGTAGAATTCTGTCGGCAATCTCAGCAGCTTTGTCGGAAGTCAGAGGAGAAATCGATGCTAGGATTGTCTGCACTGGAACTGGCATTGTTTGATTGAAGAGCTCTAGGAGTAAAGAATCATCGATGTTGTGGTTCTCGGCTCGACGTTTCATACTCCGTAACAATTCCGAAGGCTTCCGTTCTCCCAGGTTTTCTCCGGCTAACAACCGCCGAATTTCTTGAGTCTTGCTTTCCGAACACCGTTCCACTAGTTTTCCCTTCAGATTCTGGTACGGGTCTGTTGTGTCTGGCTGCATAATGATATCCCTGACGATGGTTGCCGTTTCTGGAGGAAGATGAGCGACTACATAATTATACTTTGTTTTAGAGTCAGTTATAGGTTTAGGAGTCTATAGTGCGAAAGTACTTTCTACCATATAGAACCACAACGAAGGGTCTGCTTTTATGAATGCAGGTATGACAACAGCCGCTGACTCCATAATTTTGCAGTTTTTATTCAGGAAAAATGAGCATAGATATGAGGTTCATAAATTCCCGGTCACCACTTTCGGGATTTGGTGGTGGTGTTCGGTGTGAGAACAGAATCACAACACTTTAATTCAAGGAACGTTTATTAGATCTTCCTACAACTCGAGACGTTCGCGTACCAAGTGGCTGGGGTCGATCTTTTCCCTCTCTCCCTGGATTATCACGTGGTCCGGCGCGCCTGCTTCCCCCAAGAGGAAAAGGGGGTCGGAATGCATTTCCTGTTCAAACTGCGTGTCCATCCTCGAAGCGTGGGAATTTATTCACCCTTTGCCAGATGGGCTGAGAAGGGAAATGCCATTTCCGTAACTAATTAAGGGCGTGAGAAAGGGATCACTACAGACCATTGAAACATCCATTTTGAAATTCACTCTAATGTGTGTCTGGATCGCATGTTTAGAGACCCAGTTAGGACGGACTGGAAGAAATTCCAGGAGGATTTGACTGGTTTGGTTGAGCTCGGGAACAGACCTATTAGAGACAACTACGATCTAGAAGTTACAACAGATCTTCTGCACAGTAGTATTCTAGATTCTTATCATAACAATTGCCCTATTCGCACTAGGAGAGCTAAACTCCAATGTCCTTGGTGGAATGACTCTCTAGCAGCCGAAAGAGCAAATGTTAGGAAAATTTTTAATAAAGCCAGGAAAAATAGTGAATGGGAGAACTATAAAACGGCCCTCACTAATTATAACAAACTTGTTAGGAAAAGAAAAATTAACTCCTGGAGGAAGTTCTGTGAAGAGATAGATTCTATTTCTGAAGGAGCTAGACTGCAAAAACTCTTCAAAAGGGATGAACCTATTTTGGTTGGCACCTTAAAGGACGAGGAGGGTAATTTTGCTGCTTTCGGGAAAGAGGTTATGGAAATTATGACCCAAACCCACTTTCAAGGAGCTAGAGATATTTATAGCAACGAAGGGTAGCGATCAATGGACCATCTCTAAAAATATTGTTAACTACAATATTGTTAAATGGGCAATCTTTGCCTTTAAACCTCTAAAAAGCCCAGGGCCTGATGGAATTATGCCAATCATGATCCAGAAGGCAGAAGAGGTTATCCTACCAGTGCTAACTAGAATTTACAGAGCTAGCTTAACACTGGGTTACATATTAAAGATATGGCAGAAGACTAGGATTGTTTTCATTCCTAAACCTGGCAAGGACACCTATGACCAGGCCAAGTCTTACAGACCAATCAGTCTTTCTTCATTCTTTCTTAAAATTATGGAGAAAATCATTGATTCGCATATTAGAGATTACATTGGTAGTAATAGTCCCTTGCATGCTCTTCAATTTGCATATCAACCCGGCAAATCTACTGAAACTGCTTTACATCCGCTAGTTTCTAAGATTGAAACCACTCTGGATCAAAAAGAAATTGTCTTGGCAACTTACCTCGACATCCAAGGTGCCTTTGATAACACTTCCCATCTATTCCTCCTCAATGCAATTAGAGGGGCAGAGATTAATCAGACCCTGTGTACTTGGATTGAGGCCTTGATTTCGGATAGATGTATACAAATGAACATCTTCAGGGAATCATTTGAAAAAAAAGATTACAAGAGGTTGTCCTCAAGGAGGTTTTCTCTTACCATTACTTTGGAACCTAGTTGTAAATAGCCTTATAAAACATCTAAATGATAAGGGCTACTATCCGCAAGGATATGCTGATGACCTTGCCATCCTTATCCTTGGCAAATATTTCGACATAACTTGTCATCTCATGCAGGATGCTCTAAGTTATGTAGGTCAATGGTGCATGGAGAGGGACCTGATGGTTAATCCTCAGAAAACCTACCTTGTATCTTTTACACGCAAAAGGAAATGGAAGGGTTTTTTCATACCAAGACTTTTTGATGTTGAAATCAATGTGGGTTCAGAGCTGAAGTATCTGGGCATTTATTTAGACCAAAAACTCACCTGGAATAAGCACATTGATGATAAAATTAACCGAACAAAGAAAAGCATTTTGATTTGCAGGCGAATGCTTGGTAAGAACTGGGGTTTACATCCAAAACTGATGTTGTGGATGTACACCAGCTATTGTCAGGCCCATTCTCACATATGCCTGTGTGATCTGGTGGCGTTAGGTGGAACAGAAGGCTGTGACTGACAGACTTGGAGGTCTACAAAGACCGGCCTGTCTCTGCATCACAGGAGCAATGTCCACCGCGCCAACCAGAGCATTGGAAGTTATATTGGATCTGACTCCCTTAGACATCTTCATCTGCAGCACTGCCAGAATGACTGCATACAGAATGAAGCTACAAAACCAATGGTACGACCAACCTGTTGCCAAAGGGCACAAGGGTATTACAGGGAAAATTCAAGGTCCTACTTTCCTGATGCCCTCGGACATCATGGAAAAGTCACATATTTGAAAGGACATTTGAAATAGTTTTTCCAACTAGAGACGAATGGGACAACAAGATGTTTGAAACTAAAACAGGAGATCAAATCTAGTACACAGATGGATCACTGAAAAACAGCCTCTCAGGACTGGGAGTATGTAGCGTGTCACCAAGAACCAGCCTATTTGTAAGGCTTGGGCGATACGCTACGGTCTTCCAGGCAGAAGTTTTGGCCATTATCCACTGTCTGCGACTAAATATGAGGAAGGGCTACCACGGTAAGCGGATTCTTATTTTTAGTGACAGTCAAGCCGCTTTAAAAGTGCTCAATTCTTTCGAAATCAAATGTAAAATGATTTTGGAATGTAGAAACCTTCTTACAGAACTGGTAAGTAGAAACACGGTGGTCCTTGTATGGGTGCCAGGGCACAAAGATATTGAAGGTAATGTAAGGGCTGATGAACTTGCTAAACAAAGATCGTCTTTCGCTCCCATCTGTGCAAAATCTTATTGTGGGATCAATTTGAAGAACCAATGTTCTTAGATGGGAAAAACGGAAGATGTATGAAGTTTGGCTTAACACTTCTGGTCAAACCCACGCTAAAAGTGTGATCTTTGGATCAACAGCGAGGATTGCCTCTGAAATTCTAAGATGCTCTAGGCAGAAAATACGTTTAATCGTAGGCTTCATAACTGGGCACTACTATTTCAGAAAACACCTCCATAAAATGGGACTGTTTCAGCAAGACCCTGTCTGCAGGAAATGTCATACGCAAGAGGAAACGGCCAAGCATATCATTTACGAATGCGAGGCTCTTGTCCTCCCTAGACTAACTTCTTTAGGCATCATCCATACTAGAGAGTTACACCTAGACTCCATTAAAGGGTTATCGGACTTAATTAATAAAGTGGGTGACCCGAGCAACTGTAACTAGGAAACATTGGGTTTGGAGTTAATAGTACGAAATGCTGATAAAAGCAGAGGTGCCTAATGACATACAAACCTAAGTCTAAGAGGAAGAAGAAAGGATGCTTTTGCTATGTGCCTTCTCATGATTCATGTCATAAATCTTACCATTGAAACGAATAGATGCTTTGAGATAAGATTTTGTACTTATTAGTTCTAGTCAGGAGGAATAATATGAATGAGGATAAATATAATAATTTAAGAATTACGTTTTATGAGAATTGGATTTGAAGTATGTATATATATATATTCCATAATATACAAGACTCGTTTCCTATATGTATGCTAGTGTCTACCATTTAGAAATCTATGCAAAAGTACCATTTACATTTTGATTCTAATTTTGGAAATAACTTCATGTAAGTAGCTTATGTTTTTCAGCAAATTATTTTTTAAGGGCTATTAATTATTTTTAATATTTATAAAACAAAAATTAAATAAATTCTCACATTTTAATTATTTAAATTTTAATTTTTCCTCAAATGTGAATGATATATAAATTTGGCTCAAATTTTTTTTTTTAAAATCTGCACACATTTATATTAAATTAAAATGAAAAATTCTAAATTGTTATAGAATCATAGGGTTGTTAATATCTCATTTTAAATGACTTGGTACAATAAAATAATAGATTACATAGTTTTCTTTTCTTACAAATATTGGTTGCAACTAACTTCAAGTGTTCTATCCACTCCAACAATGATAAATTTAAATGACAAGATTTTAACAAAAATTTTATTTTTAAACAAAAATATTAAAAGGTTATGCACAATTTAATATTTTCTTCAAAAAGGAATATCGTACATACGTAAAGGAATTCATAAGTTTGATAAAACTGTTCAAGAGAAAAGAATTCCTATAAAATATTTTAAGAAGATAAAAGATTAAAATTTCTATTTGTAATTTTGCAACAGTAACAATGATTCTAGTTCTTATAATTATTTCTGTATTCTTTGATGGAAAATCAAAATTGAAAAGATAAAAAATTTTTAAATGTTGTAGTCTTAATCTTTGGGATATATTTTATTTCCTTTTGACTGAATCCACATATTAAAATATTTTTATTTTACAGCTTATCTTAATTCAATATTCTTTTATATAATTTTAGGACTGTTAAAATGTCATCATTTTACTATCGCTGAACAAATACTATTTGTCAAACTTGGTATTATATTAAATGATCAGAAAGCACAAATCAGTCATATTTTATTCAGTATTTTGCAATTGTGATATGCCTGAAATAGGCATACAAAAATGCTCTGTTAATTAGTTATTAAAACACAAATTGATGAAGAAAAAATTAAGATTAATTGGATTAATAGATTTGCGCTAATTCTAATATATATAAATTTTAATTAAAAATTTGTGATTATAAAATAATATATTTTTTTGTATCTTAACTGTTATATGTCATTGTAAATTTTAAGGTATGAAACAAATTTATAAGATATAAAAATAACAAATATGAAATTAGAAGTGTTATATGAGAAAATATTGATATTAAAAAATACAATTCTCAATAACTTCAATGCAAACCATCTTAAATTATATAGTATTTCCAGATACTTCAGTTATTTTTTGTCACAAAAGAGTATATATGGCATTGTTATGTTTGTTTACTTTACAATCTAAATATTAGATCAATCTAAAAATTGTCATAGCAGCTTACAATAACAAAATTGTTTAGCTTACAATTTGATAGTAAATTCTGAAAATTTTTGATTTCTTATGTATAATTATTTAGAGAAATCAGTAAATCTAATTAATTTTATCTCTTAAATATACAATAAAATGTATTTAAATTCAATGCAAAATATGTTTAAATTTTTTATAGAAGTCATTTAAATATCACATTTTTAATAATTTATGAAACTTAGGATATAGTAATAAAATATACAATGTTTGAAATAAATTTCTTTTTTGAAAAACTAGCACTTTATCTCTTCACTTTGAAGATATTGCGACCAAGACTTGTTTAAAATACTCCTTCCTGTCATGTCACCTTTAGTTAACATGATGAAGATCTGTCATGTTAACTAAAGGTGGAGACCTTTAGTTAACATGACAGATCTTCGGTCAAGCCAGGATTCAAACTCGCTACTTTCCGATTATGAGAAGGATGCCCAAACCAAACAGGCTACTGAAGTCTTCAATTTTATATTAATATAACAGTTAATGTAAAAAAATTCTGATTGTAAAGCAAAAACTAATTTGATCACTTAACATATTTAATGGGAAAAAATATAAGAAACATGTTGAGAGATTTCCAAATTTAGGAAGTTTTTAGCTAAAGTGAATGAAAAAGCTATTGACAATGAAAGTTTTTAATGTCTTATTAAAGCATAAAAAGTATGCATTCTTAAAAAAACTGTGAGAAAGATACTAGGCATTTATCTTATATAAGTTTCATGATAAAAGAGCTTATTATCAAAAACCAAATATGAATATCTACACACTATCCAACTTTTTATATATTTGAGAGGATAATCCAACCTTCAATTAATCTATACTATACACAAGATCCCAAAATTATTTTTAAACTGATCTAGTGTATGCTCAAGAAATTTTGAGAACAATAATTATTCTTATTTTTCATTACAATAAGAGTGGAAACAAAATAAGTAATGATCTGACAATGAATTAGATTGAATTGATGTGTTGCAGTATTATACATATACATACATGTATATATATATATATATATATACATATACATATATATATATATATATATATATATTTAAGCTTATATTCCATATCACCTGGATATTTGACTGATAAAAGCAACTACTGTTTCACTGTCATTACGTTTGCTTGCATCCTTTCCTCAAAGGTATCTTATAAAGATTACTATAAAATTAAAAAAATTGATACATCAAGCATTTTAAGTGTAGGTTATTAACATAAAAATAAAATAAGTTATTTATTGGATTTTAAAAGTTTTTTAAAATATTTATTATGAAAAGCACTTGGTAACTTTGATTATATAATGAAAATTTTTTAAAAGACTGCTTTAAGGGAAGAAAAATTCTTTCATTAAAAAATTGAAATTAACTAGTAGATCCTAAAACTAATTTGAAATTTACAGAAAAAGAAGAGTGATAAATATCTGTTACACTAAATTGTTTGACTTTATAGCAAAATATTTTTATTTTACTCAATTATTTGAGATTGCAATTCTGCTTTTGAGACAATACTTGATGTGGGGTCTAAAGCTGCAGTTTGAAAATATAAATTTCTAAACAGTCTTTCAAATGCAATAAAAAATATTCAAATATGATTTTTATAGATATGAAGCTGTGTTCACTTTTACACTGGGTTTTTAATCTTATATAAGCATCCCTCCCTGTATTTTGTCACTAACATTATACAAATCATAAATTTTTCCTCTATATGTAATATTGAAATATTTCAATATTAAAAATTAGTTGAATAATGATATATTTAATGAATAATATGTTTAAAGTAAATTTAATAACATTTTTTATTGCATTAATAGTGAAAAATATATATTTTTACATGCTAATACAAAGTTACAATATTCAATAACATAGAAAATATGCTTTAATCTTATCTACATTGAAAGCTTTAACAAATTATTACATCTTGAAGTTTAAAACAAAATTTTAAAATAAATAAAACACACTAGATTTTATATTCATTCAAATAACAATACAAATAAATCATTAAGATTTAATTTTATAATCTCCTTTTAAAACCTGGTCATTTTTTTTTCTGAAAAAATCTAGTTAATTTTTACAGAAAAAGAAAAAAATCACTCATTGGTTTAAGATCATTAAATTCCAAACAGCAAATATTTAAATTTTTTTTAATTTTATTACTTAGAATGTTTATAATATTAAAATACAATTTAGAATTATAATATTTTAATAACAATAATTATAAACAAAATTAGTTTCAGAAATAGATATTATAAACTGTCATAAATTTTTCCCCTAATGGATAAAAAAATGAAAGTTTGATTAATAACTATAACTAATAATTTTAAAATTGCTATAGATAAAAGGATATTAAAAAAATTTTCAAGTAATATTGAAATAAATACAAAATCTTGTAATTGATTACATAAGTAATACAAGATATACTTTTAGCTTGTATTTCTGTTGTTAACCAAGAGTAATTTTTATAAATTTATTGACATATAATGAATCAAAAATAGGAAAATTAATAATAAAATTAGTGTTTAAATATGGCACTGAAGATAGTGTCATACCTTTTTAAGATGATAAATCATAAAGGACTCAGTTTAAGACTCGTGCAATTTAAATACTCATTCTTTTTAATCTTAATACTTAAAAGTGCTTAAGTAATAGCCGTTTATACATTAGTTCCCATTTTCTGTGTTGTAAAATACTGGAATTTTATACATGCAATATAAATTAAATATAAACACTAACACTAAGCAGAATATGAAGATACTGAGATTTTGTATTACTTTCACAATTCATAAATGAATTGATCATGTTAAAATCCATCTAAATGAAATAAAACCAAACATTGAAAATTTCTTTCCAAATATTGTAATAGATTTAAACAATTTCTAGCCAATAAAATTATAATTTACAATGTATAGAATAATTACAATATATATATTTATACATGGATTAATAAACTAAAATAAAGCACACTAATGATAGAAAATAATCCATTAGCCACGTTTTTTAAGCTCTTCAAATCGTTTAGCTAAATCATCAAAATCAACATCATCAGATGGGCCGGAATCTGGTAAAACTGTATTTGGAACTGATGGTAAATCAGGGAATGAATCAACAGGAAATTTTGAAGCTGGTTTTGAGGCACTACCAGAACTATCAGTAGGTGGTTTGTCACCAAATATTGTTTCATAGGATGGAGCGGGTGTATCTATATTGAAACCAATATTTGGTCCAGGACCTGGATATGGTCCACTTGGTTGCACCTTAGGTATTGGAGGTGCAGAAGAACCTTTGGTCTGAATGCTTGGAACTGGATAATTAAATGGTTTCGGCAAATCAGGCTGAGGATACTGAACTCCAGGATATATTAAGTTATCTTTTAGAGAACCAGTTACAAACCCAGGTTCTGGAGGAGGATTATCATTATCTAGTAGAATCAAAGGATCATTTCCAGTAACTTCTTTGGCTTTCTCTTCATAAGACAAAATTTCCATATCTGGTTCATATGGTACATTGTGACTTTTTGCTATTTCAATTAAGTATTTCTCGACTAAAATTTTAGGTGGAGCCTGTACACCAAGCTTATGAACCAATTTTTCATTGACAGAATGTAGTCCATTTTCTCTAGCAGCTAATGCATAAGGCTTCCCATATTTGACAGCTAATTGATCTGCAACCACTTTTAATTCAGCAATATCAGTTTGCAATCTTGGAGCAGCCCAAATTAAACTTGAAACTGCTTCAGCTAAACCTTCATCCAACGTTTTCATTTGTTGAACAAGTCCAAATCGGGCAAGTAAAAGGTCACAATACATTTCTACAATCTCCATGGCTTCCACCAAATAATCTTCCCGAATTATGTGCTCCACCCTTATTTTTGCACGTTCTAATTTACCATTAGCAAGATAATCAGCAATTTCTCGCCTAGATTTTTGAGCTAATTCCGTTTTTTTCTTCTCAAGTAATTTTAATCGACTAATAGCTAATCTAAGATTAGTTTTGAGTTTACCATAATTACAGCCAGTTGACATCATTTTCGGTTAATATTAGGGGAGAAGATCTACTTCTTGACTAAAAGAGATATTTTATTCAGAATATACTCTAATAAACTAATAACTGTAAATGTTTTTATATTATCATGCGCTCAGATGACTACCTATTAATGTCAATAAATGAATCATCGATTGCGTCATTTGATGCCAATATTTATCAAGACCTTGGCTAAATATTAGTATAAAGTTACTGAGTAACTTTTAACTCTGTTACTTTTTACCTGTTCTTTTAACTATATTGTACAAGCAAATCGATTTTTTCGTTTTCGATAAAGTTTTGGTCCGTTTTCGGTTTTCTTAAAATTGATTTCGTTTTTTCCTTTTTCTTGCATTTGTCTTGCCGCTATCTATCCCACTTTTAGGGAAATAATCAGTTATGTCAAAAACTGATGAGTACTTCCTATCCATATGTTAGCTCAGGTGTCAGCACAGCCTTCTTACAAATCGGCTGACTTTGCTTAGCGGGTTTTCGTTCAGTTGGTAACCAACAACGACCAAGATTATTGGTCTGTGGGTTTCAACAAATAAAAACTCAATCTTACTGCTTTTTGTGAAAAAGAAAGTAAGAACCTTTCTGTGTAAGCAAGTGCTTTCTAAAAAACTTAGTCTTACTCAATCCGAAGTTTTGCGCTATAGGTTGACACTCTTATTAGTTAGCTAGTTTAATCTTTCTACAGAAACTATAAGTTCTTATTTTCGTTGTTAATAGTTCAAAAGTTTAATATTCACTACACTGTATGATAGTTACTTTTCAAAAGTATTAACCTTTCACACTTTCAACCTTTTCTATGAAGAATATTCTGAAAAATATTAAACGCGTTAGAATAAAACAAAGTGATTACTGGAAAAAAACATGTTTTTCGTAATTTTGTAGTTGTATCGTAACTTAACATTTAAAGTTAAGTTTACATTTTTTTGGGATGTGTTTGCTTACACTGTTCCACCAAATTAATTACTGTCAATTGCCTTCAGTTTTATTGTGTATCTAAAGAATATCATAACTAATTTCAGAATTCTTATAAAATATTTAAATGGAGTTTTTTTTCGTAAAGAATATTTCACAGATTACTATGAAAGTAAATAGATTTCTTTTTAAATAAATGCCTCTCTTAATATATATCTGTGCAACAATGTACAGTATCTTTTATTCAAACTCTCACTATTTTTACTTCTGTGAGAAGAACTATCAATATTTTTCTCAACAGAGAAATTTACTCTGTGCTGTATGCATATTATTTTTGAATTTTAAATTATACACTTTTCCATAGTGTAGGAAGAAATTTTTTATCTCTCTTATCAGTAATAATACTTTCCCAAATCCGTTAATGCTAGTTAAATGAAAGTGACTGATATTTAAAGTTGAAGAACTGGATACAAATGAATTATTAAACTCTATTAAAAAGCAATTTTTTCCCAACCTTTAATAACTTTTATGTGTATGTTATTAACATGTTTAAATTACTCTTATTTTATGAAATCATTTTAATTATTAAGTTACTCATTTGAAGCAAAATAACTCAGAAAATTTATTAATATATCCATTGATTTCTCACTTCTATGAAACTATTCAATATGGCTGCCTTTATGAGCAGTATATTAGTTATGTTTTTGGATCAATAAAATAATGGAAGAATGAAAAATGAATTTAAGATTAAATAAAAAGTGAAAGAAAAATTAAAAGAGTTTCATTATAATTAAATACACAATTTTTAAAGGATCTAACCTAGGAAAAAATTACTGATGCTAAAATATGAAAGTTATAAGTTTTAGTTTATATTTGCATTTATTTACAGCGTTTTCTAAGCATGTTTTTTGTTTCTTGCCACAAAATTCCCATTTTTTTCTTCTCTCACCATTCAACAACTCCTTTTCCAATTTGTAAATTTTTTTCGGTTGGCTGTTCATTTCTGTATAAAATGTACTCCTAAGGTACTGGTAAAATTTTATATTAAAATCATTAAACTAACAGGCAAAAATATGTGGAAGGGAGACAAGATCAATATAAAATACATAAAAGCCACAATAAGAATCTAGTATTTCTATGACACTATGTAAGTTAATTTTTACCAAATCTTAATATGAAATAAATTTCTTTTTCAAAAATTATGAATCCTTAATAATTGGACTTTAATGAAAAATTATTTTGACTGGCAATATAAACTATTCAAATAATATAATTACAGATAAAATTTAAAAATTTGACTGTAAATTATACTAATTTGAGTTCTTAAAAATATGAAAGATTTTGGTGCCTATTTTATATAAACCTTAACTTTGGAGGATTCTAATTTGAATTAAAATATTTAAAATAAATTTAAGCATTTGGATTCCTGTTTTGATAATTAAAACATATTTCCTTTAAAATTTAACTTTAAATCAAAATTTGAATTAAAATAAAAATTCAAATCCGATCTTAAATATGCAAATAATGTAAACAGTATAATTTTAAGTGGACAAGTATAATTTAGGAACTTATTTTTTATAAATGCTTTACATCATTATAAATTTGCTTATTTGAATTCCTTATATTACATGCAAATGTAATAATGTTAACAAATGTAATATTAAAATGAAGTTAAAACAAAATAACTCACTTCAATTTGTACAGACTGCAAGTATAAATACATTCATTATATCTTAGGCATATGCCATTATGCACCTTTCAGCATATGTCCATTGGTTGACTTTCACTGCATGTTTATTTTTCATTTAATGTCTGTTTATTTGTAGGTCTTCAATTGCATTCCTCTGATTGATGACTAATTGATATTTATGACTTATATTTGTACATCTGATAGATATACCTATAAAGTATCACTTTGTCCATATCTTGTCTTTTGTATTTAATCTTAAATCTGCTTTTGTAGAATTGTTTAATAACTTTATTCTCACTATGCCATTGTATTCAATGGTCAGAAAGAATCCTTAGGTGAAAACCTAAGGATTCTTCCTGACCATTCCTTTTGCCTAGAATCTTTTATTCAGGACATGCTTTTTCCATCACAATGGATTGATATCTTAAAGACCATTTTAAATCAGTACAAAATTCCACCCATTAATAGTATTTGTAATGTTCCATGTGCCTGGAACCAGGGGGTACGTGTACCTTCCTGGGGCTTGAGCAGCCACCAGGCGCGTCGGCAGGTGGTGGATCGCCAAATGTCCTGTAGGAATGACAGGATAGCCTTGAATATAGAATCAGAGGCCGCAAACCAGCTCCCGTAAACCCTGGTGTTATGCGATCGTGCCTAGGGCTAATTGGCACTGCGGTATTGGTGTCTTAACGGAGCCTCTAGTTGCCTGGCGAACTTCTAGAGTAAATTGCTTTGCCCAGTAACTCAGACAATGCTGGGTAGACTGTCATATTACCTGAGCTTTTTAATTGTTATCTTGTGGCTGAAAAGACACAAAAAGTAACAAACCTTTCTGCATTTGCAGGCGAAGCCTCTGAACTAGACCTTGTTGAAAAAGACAAGGGAACTCAGAGGCAATCTTGTAAAAGGGCAGCAATGAATCCTTCACTTGAGGTAGAAATGACCTCCAAACTATCTTCTTCTGGTGAAAGTCAGGAAGCTATCCCTAGCATGACTGACTATCTGACCAGATGGGACTGTTTCAGCAAGACCCTATCTGCTGGAAATGTCATACACAAGAGGAAACGGCAGAGCATATCATTTACGAATGTGAGGCTCTTGCCCTCCCTAGATTAACTTCTTTAGGTATCATCCATACTAGAGAGTTACACCTAGACTCCATTAAAGGGTTATTGGACTTAATTAATAAAGTGGGTGACCCGAGTAACTGTAACTAGGAAACATTGGGTTTCGAGTTAATAGTACGAAATGCTGATGGATAGTAC